>RYYW01000573.1:11909-24859 GCA_013621005.1 Aeschynomene evenia | reverse complement strand
AATTGGAAAAATGATTAAATTTTTATGCCAATAATTACCTCAAATATGGATTTCTTTCAAATACAGTTGAAAACATTATTAAAGTTTGTCATACTTTGGTTTTTTTAGAGGATAGAAGTGAAATGGTTGAATTGTTAGAACCTGAAAGCAGAAGGTCAAACGTCAAGGAAAGTATGAGTGTAGCAGCAGAGCAAAAAATTACTTGTATGAGTGTAGCAGCAGAGCAAAAAATTCACCACAATAAATGAACCAAATCATAACAAATCTTTACCAAAAGTCAACAATAGCTACAATAACACATGAACAAATTAGAGAGTGATACAATTCAGAGAGAATAACATCAAATAGAAAAACCTTCGAATAATATCAACAAAATAATGAAAGTTCACATCTTTCCTACAAAACCCAAAGACAATTAGCTATACAATTGGAAAATAGAGTCTTGTAACCTCAAAGACAAAGATGAATGAAGTTAGCTTGATACTTTCTTCAAACATGGTAGCAACAACCACATATCTGGTCTGAGCACAAAGGAAAAGAATAAAATCTTACCATATTCAGGAATGAAGAACATATCAGCAACAACCACATATCTGCATCCTGTGGAAGAATCGCTATATATAAACACTTAAATTGAAGAGAAAGAACGAATGAAGATCAGAGAATAGATCATCCACTATCACCATCATCTAAAAATAAAAATTAAATAAATAATCAAGAAAAATAAAGCAAAAGAACAGAGAACAGATTCAACGGAAGAATAGTACAAGGAAGCAATACAGAGAAAAAACAAAAAAAAAAGTTGCATCACTTAAGCAATTTGTCAAACACTTTATGTGCAATTTGTCACTCGCTAGATCGTGGGTGGCTGACAATGACAGAGAAGCTCCAAAAGCAGATTAAATAGAGGTCCTTACAAAAACCCTTACCCCATCACCAACTTCGAAGGTTGCGGAATTGCTAAGCGATTTGGAAATAGGTTTTCGTCTTCCTCATCTTCCTCGTGGTGGTGGTGCTTTAGATGGTGCCTGCTGATTTGAGATTCCCTCTTCCACTTCCTCCATTTCGTGCGGTTCTCTGCAACCACCATTAACACATCATTAGTAAAATAAATAAATAACAAAATAGGGAAACGAAAAAAAAAATAGAGAAGTGGAGAAGATTGAAAAGAAGAAGGGAAAAAGAGAGGAGAAGAGAGGGAGACATTCAGAAGAGAGAGTTTGGTATTTGATGTGTGTGGTGCAGGTCATAGCAATTATTGGAGCAATGAACATCAGTAAGAAAGCGGAACAGTGAGTTTTTGCCTAGGGTCGTGCGTCCTGGCTCAATATATGCGCCATGGCTCCCTGTGCGCCCTGGCTCAATATTTGCGCCCTGGCCCTCGTAGCAGCATTAAAATTTCTTCTGCGGAAAACCCAGTGCTCCCCGACACCATATATGCGTCCTGGCGCGCGTCTGCAGCATTTTGACATGAAGGACCAATCTACAAATTGACGCGAGGGATTTAATTGGAACACCTTGAGAGTTGTTTCCACTATAAATATCAGTGTTAGCTCGACCTAAAATACATTCCCAGACCTACACTCTTACTTTTGTTTTAGTTTAGGGTTTTCTCTCATTAGGATTCCATTACTTTCGGTTTTACACCTTATTTCTCTCCATTTGGTCTTCCGTTTGTTTACTTTGAACGTTATTTGTCAAGTCTTTGGATTTTCGTTCTTTGTTCTTCTCCCTTGACTACGTTGTAAGTTACTTTTCATAATTAATTCAGCAACGTTATTCGTTATTCGTCAATTTAATTGTTTTTACTCTATTTTCTATTAATCCTTATTTTCGTTGTTCTTTCCATTTATTATTTCTGATTTACTTTTGTTTCTTTCATTCCTAATTCTTTTTAATCAGTTTATGTTTTTGGTTCCCTTCATGGGTAACTAAGTTTCTTGGTGGTTCATGAGGGTGTGAGCACTATTGGGGTAAATTGAGGCTTTGCACCTCATTCTTGCATTGGTTTTCATTGTCAATCCTAACATATAGTTTGAGATCTCAGATTGTATGTGTTTAACTTATGTTGTTGGCTTGCTTGATCGAGTTAGGTTAATGCATTTGGTATGTTTGTGTGTTGGTTGATCAATTGATGCTGACATACTAGGATTGATACATGATTAGTGAATTGGCTGATCAGACTCTTTAACTAGGTTAATGTGATTGGGTTTAAAGGTTGTTGAAAACGAAACTAAATGTGATATCTCACTAATTAATCTTGTTCTAGGCAACCTATCATTAGAATCACAACAATAGGGTTAGATCTAATTCTGACATAATTAATCAATCTATGCATTCTTTGTAGCCAATGAGAGACTCCCCAATGTGTGTTCTACCTCATGAATCATTGTTTTCGCATTTCATTTCAATTAATTCAATTTTTCTTGCATACAAAACCCCCCAATTTGTGACAACCTTCATACAACTAGTCTTGAATATTCCTCTCTTAGTCATTCCTTGTGAGAGACGACCCAGGTTTCCACTACACTATATTAGGGGAACTTGGTTTTAAAAATAATAAATTTGAGGGAGTTGCGACGCTCACTATCAAATTTTTAGCGCCATTGCCGGGGAATGGCGATGAAAACAATCTCTAGTTGTGTGATTTTTGCATATTGTACATAATCATTTTTCTTTGTTTCTTTGAAAAATAAAAACAACAAAATTTTATTTATTTTTGCATTACATTACATAGCATACTGCATATTTCATATGTACATTGCATTACATTTAGCATTTGCATCCATAAAACTTGTTGTTCGCAGAACAGTGAGGTTCTGTGCTGACACCAGCGCCTTCTCAGCGCCCCAGCGCACCTTCACAGTGCACCCCGGCGCCCCGCGGCCGCCCGAGCGTCCGTTCGTCATCCTGTAGCATGTTTTTATGTTTTCTTCTCTTATTTTTTCTTCTTTTCCTAGACTAACATGAACACTAACCTCAATTTTAGTCTCCAAGATTTCAGTTTCCATGGTTTTGCAGGTTATCAACCAAGTAGTGAGATGCAAGAACCACCATTACCCTCATACCTCCACCGAACACCATACCCATACCAAGACTCTCAACCATACTATGATCCATACACATCCTTTGCTCCCTACTACCAGCCATATAATGAACCACCACCACCCTCCTACATTGAACCATTTCCATACACATACCACGAGTCTACTCCTTATCCATACCCAATCGAATTCCGTGATCAACAAACATTGAACCATTCTACCAAACACAACCTTCTCAACCTCTTGTACCCCTTGTGATGATGCTGAAAACTCCATGATGAGACAAATCTTTGAAGTGCTCATGACAAACCAGCAAGAACTTTTGTGCATGAAAGAGGAACTCCAACAATTGAGAACTCAGGCCACTCATCACCACCATCACCCCCTCCAGTGCTACCTTCACCACCATCGTCACCTTCTCCAATACCACCACCTGCTCCACTCATACATGAGGAGCCGGAGTTCCCTATTGTTGAAGAGAATTATGTCCTTGAGTAATTAGACTGGGAGACATTAAAGTCCATGGTGGAAGAATTAGCTGGGGAAGTTGAGGAAGAGTCAGATATGGAGATAGTCTATGAGGACCCTCCACCCTTACTCGGCACGGTGCAGGACACTTTGTGTGTGAAGGAAAGTTCTTTGGGTGTCGGAGTCGCTGCAAAGATGAAAGTGTATGTGTGCACGAGAAGGGGGGTTGAATCGTGCAAGTTTTGAAAATTACTTTTAAAACTTTTACTTAGAAAGCTGTTTTTACTCAGAAGGTGGATTTAAGAGCTTGCAGCGGAAATAGCTTTCTGAGAGGATTAAGTTTCTGAGAACTTAGTCTTTCTGAGAAAGTTCCTATCTGAGAAGTCTTAAGAAAATGACTTTGAGTTATAATCTTTTAAACGCTTTCTGATTTTAATCAGTAATGTTTTCACAAGACCTCTTAATTAAAACCGTGGTTGAGTTTTTCTCAAAGCTTTATGCAATTAAAGAGTAAGAGAGAAAAGCTTAACACAAAGAGTTTTATACTGGTTCGGTTATAACCAACCTACTCCAGTCCTCAACCTTCAGTTGAGAGTTCTTAGATATTCTTTTTAATGTGCTTCTCAGACAACACTGCCTTTACCAAGTAAAGGACTTCCACCACTTCACAACCCGAAGTGGATTTCCTTGCCTCACACGAGAGGACTTCCTTGCCTTAAACACTTAAGGACTTCCTTGCCTCACAACAAGGACTTCCTTGCCTTAATCAATTAAGGACTTTGAACGTTGCCTCAAACACCAGAGGACTTAAACTTGCCTTCACACAAAGAAGGACTTAGCGTTTTTCGAAGGTTTGATTTGATCGAAAATAACTACCAAGACTAAGTACAAACCTAGTTTTACACTTAGTAGACTTCTAGAATTAACTTACAAATGTAAGAATTTACACCAATTCAGAACTAGAAGATTTTGCAAAGTTAGAGAAACAATTTCGTAAAAATTGTCTTTCTGAGAAAGTTCTAAGTTTTCGCAAAATGATTTTCAATTCAACAGAGTTTTGGCACGTTTAATCAAGATTTTTAGCGCAAGAGTTTCGTCACATTGCTCTGGAATTGAACTCATATATATAGGCATCAAAGAGCCGCGAAATTAGAAGCTTTCACTTTGCTTATGTGGCTGTGTCTTTTTCAGAACGGCTCCCTGCTACAGTCAGCGCAAAATGAGGACTTTTCAGAACTGCACAGTGCGCGTGTTCCCACTTCCTTGGCTAGTTGTAGCGAGCTTTCTGAGACTTTTTGTGCTTCCTTGAGTTCAGACACTTGGTTGCTTCTGAGTCCAACCTTCTAAGAGTTGTACGGACTTCTGAGGCAAACCTTCTGAGGGAAGACCCTTCTGAGAACTACTGGTCGCAAGGTCTTCTGAGACCTTTCTGAGGCGACAGTGTTCTTTCCTCAGAAACATGTTTTCACCTTCAGCGCTTCTGAGACATCCTTTCTGATATCTTTGGCGCTATGATTTTATCAATTGATTTCAAGGCTACTTGATGTTTTGTCTTGGTCTTTGCTCATGGCATTGCAATAATTTATAGCTTTCTGAGACACTTAGCGCACATATTAGCAAAACCTTAAGTAAAATTTTATACTTATGGCTTACCTTGTTATCATTAAAACTTTCATAACTCTAAGAGAATTATGCTTAATTCTCTCAGAAGGTTCTGGAGCTTACAATCTCCCCTTTTTGATGATAACAACTTAAGTCTTAAGATAATAATTTTGCTTAAGTTCAGAAGTGTTTCTGAGTAAGTTCATAACTTATTCAGAATTCACTTTTGCTTTCTTAGAAACTAATTTAGCTTTCTGAGAGAAGGCTTCGTTATTTTCTTAGAAGGCTGAGATAATCAACAGTTCAAGTATGCAATGTATGATTACTGTTTGAGATTATCAATTACATAGCATGTATTTCATGATAAATGTATGTATGAGATTCAGAAATACCAAGCTAAGTAAATCAAGAGATGCCAAAAAAATAAATAATAAAAGATAAGCATAAAATAGGTAAAAACATGAGATGCCAAAATAATGATTTTTCATTTATGGTTTTGTAAAGATACAAAATATTTGGCTCCCCTAAGTTGTTGCTCCCCCTAAGTTCTAGCCTAGTGTTTACGATAGCCAATGTAACAAAAATTTTATCATTTCATCTACTCCCCTTTGTTACATCAAAAGGGTGCTAAGACATAAACGCCATCATTGACTTAGAACTACCGCTTTCTGGCAATGTAGCGTAGCAGCTGGCATATTTCCATGAGAATCTCGCTCTGAGTCGCATTCTGAGCGCATTCGGGAGGAGTTCAGAGGCAGTGGAAGGCTGTTGAGAAGATGAGGGTTGAGATGAAGGAGGACGAGAGACTTCAGCCTCAAGTACTCATCGATTATATCCTTGTTTGATATTCAGGAGGTTCTTCATCTTGGACAGCTTTACCTTCAATAGCAGCAAGTTCAATGGAAGGCTGCCTTTGAGTGTCCTCAGAAACTAGAGCAAGATCTAGATCAGAGGGTTGCCTAGCTGATGGTTGCTCCATAGCACCAGAAGTCTGAGCATCGTCGGAGAGGTTGAAGGTTGATATCTGGCTATGCATGGCTTCAATGCACTTCAACTTCTCAGTTCGACCAAAGAAAGGCCGAAATTGCACAGAGGGTGGGGTGACTACCATCCTTCCCAGCTGAAAGCCGGAACCAATCATTGAGTCCGTTATCGAGAAAGTGGACCTTGTTGATCAAAGGATGTAGGAGGAACCTCTGTTATATCTTGAGGAGGAACCTCTGGTTCCTTCTGAGAGTCCTTCTCAGATTGAGTTCCTTCTAGGAACTGTGGGCAACAAATGCCTCAACTGCTGCAACTCCGGCAGCCATGGTAGCGTCAGCGCCCACCTCTGAGCTGAGCCCAGTGCTGGTGGTCCCTGGCACTACGTCATGTGTTGAGACATGAGTTTCCTCATGTTCCAAAGGGATCTCAGTAGAGAGGAGACCAACCTCAGAAGTTGGTTCAATTAAGGCTTCCTCATGCTGTAGTTGTTGTTGTTGTTGCTCTGAGCAGCTTCTGGAGTCTCAGAAGGTTGATCCAGTGCCTTCTGGACGTCACGCATCGTCTGAGCCAATGACTCAGCATTCACAGTGGCAACTTCAGTTGTGGTTGCCTCAGAAAGTTCACCATAGAAACCTCAGATGGCTTCTTCTGGGGCTCTTTCTTGGAGCTTCCAGCATCTGGAGTGCGATGCTCAATGCGAAAGCTTGCCGCATCTTCTTCCTCGGAAGAGGAATCAGCTACATTTCCTCCATGCCCCTGAATGTCTTCTCTGGTGGGGGAGACATTTCCAGATGGGGAGGAGTGATGAGAAGCTTCTGCTTCTTCTTCAACAGCACAGTAGTAGCAGCAGCGGTGGTGGCAGCAGTAGCAGTAACTGCTACAATTTCTTTACCCGTCAGCTTCGGCGGGCTCTGTTTCTGAGTGGTTTTTATCCCCACTCCTTTGTGAGACTTTCCCTGATATTTCAAGGAATGCAGGAGTTTAGTTTTAAATTTGGTGGGTTTAAAACCAGTAACAGAATCAGAAACAGGAATTGAAGTAGAAGAAGATTTAAGAAAGAGAGGTGGAGTTTAGAGTAAGCTTTTACCAAACGACCACGTTTCTTTTTCCCTTCTGGTGGCACGTCTGGGACTTGGAGAGTTGGAGGTGCTTTCCTTTTTCTGGTCATGGGTTGCTCAGATGTTGTTTCTTCTGAGTCTTCAGCAGCCTCAACAACCGTAGGTTCCTTCTGAGGAGTCTTCTGAGCTCCCTCAGAAGCCATGCTCCTTGTCACCCTTGTTGGAGAAGGATGAGTCACCTTTTGCTTCTTCTGCTTCTTTTCTGAAGGATCGGAAACCTTTTCCTTTCCTTTCTCAGCCTTAGAGGGCTGGATGGGACCAGCAGCTCCCTTAGAAGGCTTTGCTTCCTCCTTCTTCTTAGGTGCCCCCGTCTCTGGTACCTTCTTCTTCTTAATGTTGTTGAAGGTGACCATGGAGAACTTACTGTGGTTGAAGACGTATTCATAGTCTTCAAGTGGGAAGGAGAAATGGTCGAGGATTCTGGTCAGAAGGCTTCGTAAGGTAGACTTGTGAGAGCCTCTTCGGATGAGCCTGGTGCATCATGTAGTTGAGCACCATCCTCCCAAAATCTACTCTTTCCTTCTTCAGTAGGTGGTACAGCAGAGCAGGCATCCATGGTGGTAACGTTCCCCATGTCTCCAATCCGAGGGAGAAGGGTGTGTTGCACAACGGAGAAGATGATTCTAGCCTCTTGCGTGAGATGAGGCACCTTTACTCCCTTGAGTGGTAGGCTGTTGCTACCAGTCAGAAGTGTCACGACTTCTTCTTCTGAGTCATCTACCTCCTTGACCCATTCTGGGTCGTCAGCGATGACAGCACCACCATTCAAGGTCTTGAAGACTTTGTTGATGTCAGAGGAGGAGAAGCGGATCTGTTGGTCACCAATCTTGCTCTTGACCCCTTTGTTGGTGAACCTTTCTATTTGCGAATAGAAAAGCTCTTACCACATTTGGGTAGCACACGTCCTCGGAACTCATCATGGCTGGCCATCCAGGTTGCTTGAGGAAGGTGAATTGAATTTCGTCCACCTGATTGTAGACATTGAGAGGCAATACCCTTCCCATGGCTAGATTCCGTGGGAGATAAGTCTTGTGGAATAGGGACTGCATTTCCTCATTGTCATAGAGAATATCTTCGGATATCTCATTGAGATTGTTTCTCATTAAGCCCTTGATTTCTCCAGAGATGGCCATTTGGAAGAAGAGTTTGAGTTTTGAGTAGAGATAGAGAAGAACAAGAGAGAGAGATATAGCGAGAGAGCAGATGAAGATTGGAAAGCAAGGAGAGGTTTTTGGCAGAGTTTTGGTAAGTTTTGAGCGTAAAGTGCTCAAATGAACCAATGCTATGAGTATTTATAGACAGGCTTGTAACTAGCCGTTTCCTGCCACTTATCCAAAAGTTACCGTGGTAACTTGTTTCTCGGAAGGTACCTTTCTGAGAGAGGTTGGTCCTTCTGAGAAAACTCTCCTTCTGAGAGAATGTTTCAGAAGATCTCCTTTCTGAGAGATGAGTCTTCTGAGAACAAATTTTCTCAGATAGAGTTTTTCTGAGTTTTTCCTACTTCTAGCTCAGAAGCTTAGTTCTATTGTTCGTCTCAGAGTCTAAACTAGAACTAAAGGGGGTTTCTAAGAGAGAGTTTTTAAATTTCAAAGCACTTAGAAACGTCTTAGATTGAGAAATCCTTTCAGAACATTGAAACGATCCTCGGGTAAAGGCTTTGTAAATATATCTGAGATTTGATCCTCAGTATTTACAAATTTGAGTTCAATGTCGCCTTTTTGCACATGATCCCGAATAAAGTGATGTTTTATATCAATGTGCTTGGATCGAGAATGCTGAATAGGATTCTTAGCTAAGTTGATAGCACTTGTATTATCACAGAGGATAGGGATTTTGGTGTACCTTATTTGATAATCAAGTAGCTGATTCTTAATCCAGAGCATCTGAGAACAGCAGTTCGCAGCAGATACATATTCAGCTTCAGCAGTTGATAGGGCGATCGTATTTTGCTTCCTGCAAGACCAAGTGATCAAGCATTTTCCAAAGAAGCAGCAGCAGCCACTTGTGCTTTTGCGATCTATCCTATCTCCAGCGTAGTCGGCATCACAGTATCCTACAACATCAGAAGAACAACCTTTCTCGTACCAAAGACCAAGATTAGTAGTTCCACTTAAATATCGTAAAATTCGTTTAACTGCAGTTAAGTGTGATTGCTTAGGTTTAGACTGGAATCTAGCACAGATCCCAACGCTGAGTTGGATATCTGGTCTGGAGGCAGTTAAGTAGAGAAGTGAGCCAATCATCCCTCGATAGTTGCTTTCTGAGACTTTCTCACCATCTTCATCCAAGTCAATTACTTGAGAGGGATGCATGGGAGTGCTCATGGGTTTGGCCTTATCCATCAGAAACTTCCTCAGAAGTTCCTTGGTATACTTCTCTTGATGAATAACTGTCCCTTCTGACTCTTGCTTGATTTGCAATCCTAGGAAGAATTTTAATTCTCCCATCATGCTCATCTCGAATTCACCTTGCATAAGCTTGGAGAATCCTTTGCAAAGACATTCGTTGGTTGCGCCAAATATTATGTCATCAACATAAATCTGGACAATCAAGAAGCCAGAGTCTTCTGAGAGTGTAAAAAGAGTTGTGTCCACTTTCCCTCTTGAGAATCCGTTTTTAAGCAGGAAAGAGCTCAATCTATCGTACCAAGCTCTTGGAGCTTGTTTCAGACCATAGAGAGCCTTTGTAAGCTTGAATACATGATCCGGGAATGCATCATTCACAAAACCAGGAGGTTGTTTTACATAGACTTCCTCAGAAAGGTATCCATTCAGGAAGGCAGACTTAACGTCCATCTGATAGAGTTTGAAACCTTTGTGTGCAGCAAAAGCTAGCAACATTCTGATAGCTTCCAATCTTGCGACTGGAGCGAAAGTTTCATCATAGTCTATCCCTTCTTGTTGGTTGTACCCTTGTGCAACCAATCTGGCCTTGTTTCTCACGACTTGACCGTTTTCATCAAGTTTGTTTCGAAACACCCATTTAGTCCCAATGACACTCTTGCCCTTGGGTTTCTGAGTCAGTTTCCAAACTTGATTTCTCTCGAATTGGTCAAGTTCATCCTGCATGGCATTTACCCAGCTAGGATCATCTAACGCCTCTTCTATGGAATCTGGTTCAAGTTCAGAGACCATAGCAAGATTTGTATAGTTCCTTCTGGTTCTTACGCCACTTTCTGGATTGCCCAAGACTTCATTCTGAGAGAGTTCTTCAAGTCTCTTGAACCTCTGATCCCTTTAGGAGTAGGGTTCTGAGAAGGAGACACAGAAGGTTCTCTTTCTGAGTCATCAGAAGCTTGACCTTCTGAGAATCTAGGTTCCATTGGATTTGGAGAAGTAGGTTCTCTAGGTTCTGGAGCCTCGATGATGTTACTAGATTTTTCTTTAGATGAAGATGATTGTTCCATGGGTTGGAAGTCAGTCTCATCATCTATAAGAATTTTCCTTTTGGCTCTCTCAGAAGAGATGTTGAGTTTCTCAAACTCATCTTCTAAGTTAGCATCTTTCTGAGACATGTCCTTACTAAGTTCTTTGAACTTAATATGGATTGTCTCTTCAACACATTTACTTCTTTTGTTATATACTCTGTAAGCTTTAGAGATTGAGGAGTATCCTAGGAAGTAACCATCATCGGACTTAGGATCAAACTTAGAGAGTTTGTCCTTTGTGTTGAGAATAAAACAAGAAGAACCAAATACATGGAAATAAGAAATGTTTGGTATTTTATTCTTCCACAGCTCGTAAGGTGTCTTTTTCAGAATTGGTCTCAGAAAGACTCGATTCTGAATGTAGCATGAAGTATTAACTGCTTCAGCCCAGAAACCTTTTGAAAGTCCACTTTCTAAGAGCATTGTTCTTGCCATCTCTTGAAGGCTTCGATTCTTCCTCTCAGCTACTCCATTTTGTTGAGGAGTTCTGGGAGATGAGAATTCGTGAGCAATGCCCAGATTTTCACAAAGCTTTTCAAACGCATGATTCTCAAATTCACCACCATGATCTGATCTAATGGCATGAATGTGCGAATCCTTTTCAGTTGAAACTCTTTTCGCAAATGCTTTGAACTTCTCAAAAGTTTCTTCCTTAGAAGCTAGAAAGAAAACCCAAGTGAATCTGGAGTAATCATCCACTATGACAAGACCATAGCGTTTTCCAGAAAGGGAAGCCGTTCTGGTTGGTCCGAAGAGATCCATGTGGAGCAGTTCCAGTGGTTTCTGAGTAGAAATACCACTTTTACTGGGAAAGGAAGCCTTGGTCTGTTTCCCTTTTTCACAGAAGTCGCAGGTTGCATCCTTCTGATACTTAATTCTGGGAAGGCCCTTTACAAGTCCTTTCTGAGAGAGTTCAGAAAGAAGTCTCATATGGGCATGACCAAGTTTCTTATGCCATAGCCATTTGTCTTCTTGGATAGAGACAAGGCATTCCACATTTTGATCCTTTAGATCATCCAGATGGATAACATAAATGTTACCAACACAACGATTTGTGAGATTAATCACATGACAATACTTGGCATAAAACTCAACCTTTAAGCCTTTGTCACAAAATTGACTAATGCTTAATAGATTGTGAGTTAAGCCATCGACCAAAAGTACATCTGAGATTTGGTGAGAGGAATCCTTACCAACATCTCCGATTGCAGTGACTCTTCCCTTAGCTCCATCACCGAATCGCACTGTTCCGCCCTTTTTGGGCTTGAGGCTTCTGAACCAATGCTTGCTTCCAGTCATGTGCCTCGAGCAGCCACTGTCAAGGTACCACTGCTCATCGTGGTGGTGGAGCAGCGCTTGATGATGTACCTGCAGTCACAAAGTTAACAGATTTAGGTACCCATTCTTTGTTGGGTCCTTGCTTGTTAGCTTTCTTGGACTTTTGCCTTCTTTTTTAGAGGGGTCATGGTTTTGAGATTCAGAGACCTTTTGTTTGCCCTTTTCAGAAGCAGTTGCTTTCTGAGAAGTTTTACCCTTCTGAGAGGGGTCAGTCTTCTTAGAAGATTTTGCTTTCTGAGTTTTCTTCTTAGCCTTCTGAGGCTTAGAGATTTTTCCTTTTTCAACATAGGGCATTTTTCAGAACCATGACCACTCTTAAAACATGCAATGCACATACGGGGTGATTTAGTTAAGAGTGGATCAAGATTATGTGGTTCAAAGACTTCTTCATATCCAAGACCGCTTTTGTCTTTATAGGGTCTTTGACCCCAAGCAAAAGACTTAGCATCTTTTCACCATTTACCATCTTAACTAAGTCAGAGGTTAGAAGTTCATTTGTCTTTTGCAGTTCGATCATGGCCTTTTCAGCCTTTTCTACTGTGATTGAAGACAAACTTTCTAATGCTTGATACAGGTCATGACTTTCAAGGTATCTACCTTTGAAGTCGTCTCTTTCAAGCCTTAGGTTCTGAACTTCTTGAGTTAGTCTTGCATTTTCAGCTTCTGTGTTTTTAAAAAGATTTTTTGAGGTCGCTGAACTGTTAGCTAACTCGTTTGAGTCTTTCAGAAGATCATAATAGAGTTCTGAGCTCATCGTATGAGTATGAAAGAGGAGGGGGAATTTTGTACCTCTTCTGACTCAGATTCTGTTTCCAGAATGTAGTTCAGTTCCTGCCATGAAGCACACATTAGCTTCTTCTTCCTCACTTGCTGCTTCAGAAGCTTCGTCTTCTGAATCACTCCAGGTTTGCAGCCATTGCCTTCTTTTTCTTTCTGGGAATGAATTTCTTCTTCCCTTTGTTTTGTGGA
>RYYW01000573.1:0-11194 GCA_013621005.1 Aeschynomene evenia | reverse complement strand
AAGCACAGAGGAGAATATACTTGGCTTTGAAGTTGAGTTGTATCTTCTCCTTCATTTCTTGAGTCCATTCATCCTTAGGAACTCGTCTTGTATAGGTTCTGAGTGCTGGAGGTGCCACTCCTGGCTCAGCATCTGTTGCAACCACAGCGTCCTCTGTAATTGTCTGCAGAGGCTGATAGTCTCCATTCTCGATCCTATCCCATAAGTCCAGACTGGTGTGCTTGATGAATAGCGTCATCCTGTCACGCCAGTAGTCGAAGCTGTCTCCGAGAAACATAGGAGGTCTGTTTATCGAAGCCCCATCTGATATGAATGCAGCTGGTGAATTCATATTTCCCTTTGTGGATCTTTTCCTTTGATACTGCGAAGTGCTCAACCCCTTAAGGACCGAGCTCTGATGCCAATTGAAAGTGTATGTGTGCACGAGAAGGGGGGGTTGAATCGTGCAAGTTTTAAAAATTACTTCTTAAAACTTTTACTTAGAAAACTGTTTTTACTCAGAAGATAGATTTTAAAGTTTGCAGCGGAAATTGCTTTCTGAGAAGATTAAGTTTCTGAGAACTTAGTCTTTCTGAGAAAGTTCCTTTCTGAGCAGTTCTAAGAAAAATAACTTTGAGTTAGAGTTTCTTAAACGCTTTCTGATTTTAATCAATGAAGTTTTCACGAGACCTCTTAATTAAAGTTGTGATAGAGTTTTTCTCAAAGATTTGGACACGTAAGGAGTTAGGGAGAAAAGCTTAACACAAGGGATTTTATACTGGTTCGGTTATAACCAACCTACTCCAGTCCTCAACTTTCAGTTGAGAGTTCTTAGATATTCTTCTTAATGTGCCTTCCCAGACAACACTGCCTTTACCAAGTAAAGGACTTCCACCACATCACAACCCGAAGTGGATTTCTTTGCCTCACACTAGAGGACTTTCTTGCCTCACACTAGAGGACTTCTTTGCCTTAAACACTTAAGGACTTCCTTGCCTCACAACAGAGGACTTCCTTGCCTTAATCAATTAAGGACTTTGAACTTTGCCTCAAACACTAGAGGACTTAAACTTGCCTTCACACAAAGAAGGACTTAGCGTTTTTCGAAGGTTTGATTTGATCGAAAAATAACTACCAAGACTAAGTTACAAACCTAGTTTTACACTTAGTAGACTTCTAGAATTAACTTACAAATGTAAGAATTTACACCAATTCAGAACTAGAAGATTTTGCAAAGTTAGAGAAACAATTTCGTAAAATTGTCTTTCTAAGAAAGTTCTAAGTTTTCGCAAAATGATTTTCAATTCAACAGAGTTTTTGCACGTTTAATCAAGATTTTTAGCGCAAGAGTTTCGTCACATTGCTCTGGAATTGAACTCATATATATAGGCATCAAAGAGCCGCGAAATTAGAAGCTTTCACTTTGCTTATGTGGCTGTGTCCTTTTCAGAACGGCTCCCTGCTACAGTCAGCACAAAATGAGGAACTTTTCAGAACTGCACAGTGCGCGTGTTCCCACTTCCTTGGCTAGATGTAGCGAGCTTTCTGAGACTGTTTGCACTTCCTTGAGTTCAGACACTTGGTTGCTTCTGAGTCCAACCTTCTAAGAGTTGTACGGACTTCTGAGGCGAACCTTCTGAGGGAAGACCCTTCTGAGAACTACTTGTCGCAAGGTCTTCTGAGACCTTTCTGAGGCGACAGTGTTCTTTCCTCAGAAACATGTTTTCACCTTTAGCGCTTCTGAGACATCCTTTCTGATATCTTTGGCGCTATGATTATTTGATCAAGGCTACTTGATGTTTTGTCTTGGTCTTTTCTCATGGTATTGCAATAATTTAAAGCTTTCTGAGACACTTAGCGCACATATTAGCAAAACCTTAAGTAAAATTTTTATACTTATGGCTTACCTTGTTATCATTAAAACTTTCTAAGAGAATTATGCTTAATTCTCTCAGAAGGGTTCTGGAGCTTACAAGTAAGACCAAATGAAGCTCAATACAGTCAATTAGGACCAAAATAGGCTCATTACACCATCCTAGTGATTAAAATGGAGCCAATGACAAAGTAAGACCAAATGAAGCTCAATACACTCAATTAGGACCAAAATAGGCACATTATATCATCCTTTGGTTATCTACAACATAGTGACTAAAATGGATGAATTGATCAAAGTAAGACCAAATGAAGCTCAATACACTCAATTAGGACCAAAATAGGCTCATCATACAACATCTAGTGACTAAAATGGAGACATTGACCAAAGTAAGACCAAATGAAGCTCAATACACTCAATTAGGACCAAAATAGACTCATTAAATCATCCTTTGGTTATCTACAACATCCTAGTGACTAAAATGGAGCCATTGACCAAAGTAAGACGAAATGAAGATCAATACACTCAATTAGGACCAAAATAGGCTCATTATATCATCCTTTGGTTATCTTCAACATCCTAGTGACTAAAATGGAGCCATTGACCAAAGTAAGATGAAATGAAGCTCAATACACTCAATTAGGACCAAAATAGGCTCATTACATCATCCTTTGGTTATCTACAACATCTAGTGACTAAAATGGAGACATTGACCAAAGTAAGACCAAATGAAGCTCAATACACTCAATTAGGACCAAAATAGACTCATTAAATCATCCTTTGGCTATCTACAACATCCTAGTGACTAAAATGAAGCCATTGACCAAAGTAAGATGAAATGAAGCCTAATACACTCAATTAGCAAAATAGGCTCATTACATCATCCTTTGGTTATCTATAACATCCTAGTGACTAAAATGGAGCCATTCACCAAAGTAAGACCAAATGAAGCTCAATACACTCAATTAGGATCAAAATAGACTCATTACATCATCCTTTGGTTATCTACAACATCCTAGTGACTAAAATGGAGTCATTGACCAAAGTAAGACGAAATAAAGATCAATACACTCAATTAGGACCAAAATAGGCTCATTATATCATCCTTTGGTTATCTTCAAAATCCTAGTGACTAAAATGGAGCCATTGACCAAAGTAAGATGAAATGAAGCTCAATACACTCAATTAGGACCAAAATAGGCTCATTACATCATCCTTTGGTTATCTACAACTATTAAAATGAAGCCATTGACCATAGTAAGACCAAATGAAGCTCAATAGAGTCAATTAGGACCAAAATAGGCTCATTACACCATCCTTTGGTTATCTACAACATCCTAGTGACTAAAATGGAGCCATTGACCAAAGTAAGACCAAATGAAGCTCAATATACTCAATTAGGACCAAAAAGGCTCATTACATCATCCTTTGGTTACCTACATCTTTCTAGTGACTAAAATGGATGAATTGACCAAATGAAGCTCAACACACTCAATTAGGACCAAAAAAGGCTCATTACATCATCATTTGGTTACCTACACCTTTCTAGTGACTAAAATGGATGAATTGGCCAAAGTAAGACCAAATGAAGCTCGACACACTCAATTAGGACCAAAATAGGCTCATTACATAATCCTTTGGTTACCTACACCTTTCTATTGACTAAAATGGATGAATTGACCAAAGTAAGACCAAATGAAGCTCAATACACTCAATTAGGACCAAAATAGGCTCATTACACCATCCTTTGGTTATCTACGACATCCTAGTGATTAAAATGGATCCATTGACCAAAGTAAGACCTAATGAAGCTCAATACACTCAATTAGGACCAAAATAGGCTCATTGCATCATCCTTAGGTTATCTACAACATCATAGTGACTAAAATGGATGAATTGATCAAAGTAAGACCAAATGAAGCTCAATACACTCAATTAGGACCAAAATAGGCTCATTACACCATCCTTTGGTTATCTACAACATCCTATTGACTAAAATGGATGAATTGATCAAAGTAAGACCTAATGAAGCTCAATACTCAATTAGGACCAAAATAGGCTCATTACATCATCCTTTGGTTATCTACAACATCCTAGTGATTAAAATGGAGCCATTGACAAAGTAAGACCTAATGAAGCTCAATACACTCAATTAGGACCAAAATAGGCTCATTACATCATCCTTAGGTTATCTACAACATCATAGTGACTAAAATGGATGAATTGATCAAAGTAAGACCTAATGAAGCTCAATACACTCAATTAGGACCAAAATAGGCTCATTACATCATCCTTTGGTTATCTACAACATCCTAGTGACTAAAATGGAGCCATTGACCAAAGTAAGACGAAACGAAGCTCAATACACTCAATTAGGACCAAAATAGGCTCATTACATCATCCTATGGTTATCTACAACATCCTAGTGACTAAAATGGAGCCATTTACCAAAGTAAGACTTAATGAAGCTCAATACACTCAAATAGGACCAAAATAGGCTCATTAAATCAGCTTTTGGTTATCTACAACATCCTAGTGACTAAAATGGAGCCATTGACCAAAGTAAGACCAAATGAAGCTCAATACACTCAATTAGGACCAAAGAAGGCTCATTACATCATCCTTTGGTTACCTACACCTTTCTAGTGACTAAAATCGATGAATTGACCAAAGTAAGACCAAATGAAGCTCGACACACTCAATTAGGACCAAAATAGGCTCATTACATCATCCTTTGGTTACCTACACCTTTCTAGTGACTAAAATGGATGAATTGACCAAAGTAAGACCTAATGAAGCTCAATACACTCATTAGGACCAAAATAGTCTCATTATATCATCCTTTGGTTATTTACAACATCCTAGTGATTAAAATGGAGCCATTGACCAAAGTAAGACCTAATGAAGCTCAATACACTCAATTAGGACCAAAATAGGCTCATTACATTATCCATTGGTTACCTACACCTTTCTAGTGACTAAAATGGATGAATTGACCAAAGTAAGACCAAATGAAGCTCAATACACTCAATTAGGACCAAAATAGGCTCATTAGACCATCCTTTGGTTACCTACACCTTTCTAGTGACTAAAATGGATGAATTGACCAAAGTAAGACCTAATGAAGCTCAATACACTCAATTAGGACCAAAATAGTCTCATTACACCATCCTTTATTTATCTACAACATCCTAGTGACTAAAATGGATGAATTGATCAAAGTAAGATCTAATGAAGATCAATACACTCAATTAGGACCAAAATAGACTCATTATATCATCCGTTGGTTATTTACAACATCCTAGTGATTAAAATGGAGCCATTGACCAAAGAAAGACCTAATGAAGCTCAATACACTCAATTAGGACCAAAATAGGCTCATTAAATCATCCTTTGGTTATCTACAACATCATAGTGACTAAAATGGAGCCATTGACCAAAGTAAGACCAAATGAAGCTCAATACACTCAATTAGGACCAAAATAGGCTCATTACATCATCCATTGGTTACCTACACCTTTCTAGTGACTAAAATGGATGAATTGATCAAAGTAAGACCAAATGAAGCTCAATACACTCAATTAGGACAAAAATAGGCTCATAACAGCATCCTTTGGTTATCTAGAACATCCTAGTGATTCAAATGGAGCCATTGACCATTGTAAGACCTAATGAAGCTCAATACACTCAATTAGGACCAAAATAGGCTCATTACATCATCCTATGGTTATCTACAACATCCTAGTGACTAAAATGGAGCCATTTACCAAAGTAAGACTTAATGAAGCTCAATACACTCAATTAGGACCAAAATAGGCTCATTAAATCAGCTTTTGGTTATCTACAACATCCTAGTGACTAAAATGGAGCCATTGACCAAAGTAAGACCAAATGAAGCTCAATACACTCAATTAGGACTAAAAAAGGCTCATTACATCATCCTTTCGTTACCTACACCTTTCTAGTGACTAAAATCGATGAATTGACCAAAGTAAGACCAAATGAAGCTCGACACACTCAATTAGGACCAAAATAGGCTCATTACATCATCCTTTGGTTACCTACACCTTTCTAGTGACTAAAATGGATGAATGGACCAAAGTAAGACCTAATGAAGCTCAATACACTCAATTAGGACCAAAATAGTCTCATTATATCATCCTTTGGTTATTTACAACATCCTAGTGATTAAAATGGAGCCATTGACCAAAGTAAGACCTAATGAAGCTCAATACACTCAATTAGGACCAAAATAGGCTCATTACATTATCCATTGGTTACCTACACCTTTCTAGTGACTAAAATGGATGAATTGACCAAAGTAAGACCAAATGAAGCTCAATACACTCAATTAGGACCAAAATAGGCTCATTAGACCATCCTTTGGTTACCTACACCTTTCTAGTGACTAAAATGGATGAATTGACCAAAGTAAGACCTAATGAAGCTCAATACACTCAATTAGGACCAAAATAGTCTCATTACACCATCCTTTTTTATCTACAACATCCTAGTGACTAAAATGGATGAATTGATCAAAGTAAGATCTAATGAAGATCAATACACTCAATTAGGACCAAAATAGACTCATTATATCATCCGTTGGTTATTTACAACATCCTAGTGATTAAAATGGAGCCATTGACCAAAGAAAGACCTAATGAAGCTCAATACACTCAATTAGGACCAAAATAGGCTCATTAAATCATCCTTTGGTTATCTACAACATCATAGTGACTAAAATGGAGCCATTGACCAAAGTAAGACCAAATGAAGCTCAATACACTCAATTAGGACCAAAATAGGCTCATTACATCATCCATTGGTTACCTACACCTTTCTAGTGACTAAAATGGATGAATTGATCAAAGTAAGACCAAATGAAGCTCAATACACTCAATTAGGACAAAAATAGGCTCATAACAGCATCCTTTGGTTATCTACAACATCCTAGTGATTCAAATGGAGCCATTGACCATTGTAAGACCTAATGAAGCTCAATACACTCAATTAGGACCAAAATAGGCTCATTACATCATCCTATGGTTATCTACAACATCCTAGTGACTAAAATGGAGCCATTTACCAAAGTAAGACTTAATGAAGCTCAATACACTCAATTAGGACCAAAATAGGCTCATTAAATCAGCTTTTGGTTATCTACAACATCCTAGTGACTAAAATGGAGCCATTGACCAAAGTAAGACCAAATGAAGCTCAATACACTCAATTAGGACTAAAAAAGGCTCATTACATCATCCTTTCGTTACCTACACCTTTTAGTGACTAAAATCGATGAATTGACCAAAGTAAGACCAAATGAAGCTCGACACACTCAATTAGGACCAAAATAGGCTCATTACATCATCCTTTGGTTACCTACACCTTTCTAGTGACTAAAATGGATGAATGGACCAAAGTAAGACCTAATGAAGCTCAATACACTCAATTAGGACCAAAATAGTCTCATTATATCATCCTTTGGTTATTTACAACATCTTAGTGATTAAAATGGAGCCATTGACCAAAGTAAGACCTAATGAAGCTCAATACACTCAATTAGGACCAAAATAGGCTCATTACATTATCCATTGGTTACCTACACCTTTCTAGTGACTAAAATGGATGAATTGACCAAAGTAAGACCAAATGAAGCTCAATACACTCAATTAGGACCAAAATAGGCTCATTAGACCATCCTTTGGTTACCTACACCTTTCTAGTGACTAAAATGGATGAATTGACCAAAGTAAGACCTAATGAAGCTCAATACATTTAATTAGGACCAAAATAGTCTCATTACACCATCCTTTATTTATCTACAACATCCTAGTGACTAAAATGGATGAATTGATCAAAGTAAGATCTAATGAAGATCAATACACTCAATTAGGACCAAAATAGACTCATTATATCATCCGTTGGTTATTTACAACATCCTAGTGATTAAAATGGAGCCATTGACC
Source organism: Aeschynomene evenia (assembly GCA_013621005.1). Classification (NCBI taxonomy): domain Eukaryota; kingdom Viridiplantae; phylum Streptophyta; class Magnoliopsida; order Fabales; family Fabaceae; genus Aeschynomene; species Aeschynomene evenia. The sequence continues at coordinate 3,376 of RYYW01000573.1, read as the reverse complement.
AAAGAAAGACCTAATGAAGCTCAATACACTCAATTAGGACCAAAATAGGCTCATTAAATCATCCTTTGGTTATCTACAACATCATAGTGACTAAAATGGAGCCATTGACCAAAGTAAGACCAAATGAAGCTCAATACACTCAATTAGGACCAAAATAGGCTCATTACATCATCCATTGGTTACCTACACCTTTCTAGTGACTAAAATGGATGAATTGATCAAAGTAAGACCAAATGAAGCTCAATACACTCAATTAGGACAAAAATAGGCTCATAACAGCATCCTTTGGTTATCTACAACATCCTAGTGATTCAAATGGAGCCATTGACCATTGTAAGACCTAATGAAGCTCAATACACTCAATTAGGACCAAAATAGGCTCATTACATCATCCTATGGTTATCTACAACATCCTAGTGACTAAAATGGAGCCATTTACCAAAGTAAGACTTAATGAAGCTCAATACACTCAATTAGGACCAAAATAGGCTCATTAAATCAGCTTTTGGTTATCTACAACATCCTAGTGACTAAAATGGAGCCATTGACCAAAGTAAGACCAAATGAAGCTCAATACACTCAATTAGGACTAAAAAAGGCTCATTACATCATCTTTTCGTTACCTACACCTTTCTAGTGACTAAAATCGATGAATTGACCAAAGTAAGACCAAATGAAGCTCGACACACTCAATTAGGACCAAAATAGGCTCATTACATCATCCTTTGGTTACCTACACCTTTCTAGTGACTAAAATGGATGAATGGACCAAAGTAAGACCTAATGAAGCTCAATACACTCAATTAGGACCAAAATAGTCTCATTATATCATCCTTTGGTTATTTACAACATCCTAGTGATTAAAATGGAGCCATTGACCAAAGTAAGACCTAATGAAGCTCAATACACTCAATTAGGACCAAAATAGGCTCATTACATTATCCATTGGTTACCTACACCTTTCTAGTGACTAAAATGGATGAATTGACCAAAGTAAGACCAAATGAAGCTCAATACACTCAATTAGGACCAAAATAGGCTCATTAGACCATCCTTTGGTTACCTACACCTTTCTAGTGACTAAAATGGATGAATTGACCAAAGTAAGACCTAATGAAGCTCAATACATTCAATTAGGACCAAAATAGTCTCATTACACCATCCTTTATTTATCTACAACATCCTAGTGACTAAAATGGATGAATTGATCAAAGTAAGATCTAATGAAGATCAATACACTCAATTAGGACCAAAATAGACTCATTATATCATCCGTTGGTTATTTACAACATCCTAGTGATTAAAATGGAGCCATTGACCAAAGAAAGACCTAATGAAGCTCAATACACTCAATTAGGACCAAAATAGGCTCATTAAATCATCCTTTGGTTATCTACAACATCATAGTGACTAAAATGGAGCCATTGACCAAAGTAAGACCAAATGAAGCTCAATACACTCAATTAGGACCAAAATAGGCTCATTACATCATCCATTGGTTACCTACACCTTTCTAGTGACTAAAATGGATGAATTGATCAAAGTAAGACCAAATGAAGCTCAATACACTCAATTAGGACAAAAATAGGCTCATAACAGCATCCTTTGGTTATCTACAACATCCTAGTGATTCAAATGGAGCCATTGACCATTGTAAGACCTAATGAAGCTCAATACACTCAATTAGGACCAAAATAGGCTCATTACATCATCCTATGGTTATCTACAACATCCTAGTGACTAAAATGGAGCCATTTACCAAAGTAAGACTTAATGAAGCTCAATACACTCAATTAGGACCAAAATAGGCTCATTAAATCAGCTTTTGGTTATCTACAACATCCTAGTGACTAAAATGGAGCCATTGACCAAAGTAAGACCAAATGAAGCTCAATACACTCAATTAGGACTAAAAAAGGCTCATTACATCATCCTTTCGTTACCTACACCTTTCTAGTGACTAAAATCGATGAATTGACCAAAGTAAGACCAAATGAAGCTCGACACACTCAATTAGGACCAAAATAGGCTCATTACATCATCCTTTGGTTACCTACACCTTTCTAGTGACTAAAATGGATGAATGGACCAAAGTAAGACCTAATGAAGCTCAATACACTCAATTAGGACCAAAATAGTCTCATTATATCATCCTTTGGTTATTTACAACATCCTAGTGATTAAAATGGAGCCATTGACCAAGTAAGACCTAATGAAGCTCAATACACTCAATTAGGACCAAAATAGGCTCATTACATTATCCATTGGTTACCTACACCTTTCTAGTGACTAAAATGGATGAATTGACCAAAGTAAGACCAAATGAAGCTCAATACACTCAATTAGGACCAAAATAGGCTCATTACATTATCCATTGGTTACCTACACCTTTCTAGTGACTAAAATGGATGAATTGACCAAAGTAAGACCAAATGAAGCTCAATACACTCAATTAGGACCAAAATAGGCTCATTAGACCATCCTTTGGTTACCTACACCTTTCTAGTGACTAAAATGGATGAATTGACCAAAGTAAGACCTAATGAAGCTCAATACATTCAATTAGGACCAAAATAGTCTCATTACACCATCCTTTATTTATCTACAACATCCTAGTGACTAAAATGGATGAATTGATCAAAGTAAGATCTAATGAAGATCAATACACTCAATTAGGACCAAAATAGACTCATTATATCATCCGTTGGTTATTTACAACATCCTAGTGATTAAAATGGAGCCATTGACCAAAGAAAGACCTAATGAAGCTCAATACACTCAATTAGGACCAAAATAGGCTCATTAAATCATCCTTTGGTTATCTACAACATCATAGTGACTAAAATGGAGCCATTGACCAAAGTAAGACCAAATGAAGCTCAATACACTCAATTAGGACCAAAATAGGCTCATTACATCATCCATTGGTTACCTACACCTTTCTAGTGACTAAAATGGATGAATTGATCAAAGTAAGACCAAATGAAGCTCAATACACTCAATTAGGACAAAAATAGGCTCATAACAGCATCCTTTGGTTATCTACAACATCCTAGTGATTCAAATGGAGCCATTGACCATTGTAAGACCTAATGAAGCTCAATACACTCAATTAGGACCAAAATAGGCTCATTACATCATCCTATGGTTATCTACAACATCCTAGTGACTAAAATGGAGCCATTTACCAAAGTAAGACTTAATGAAGCTCAATACACTCAATTAGGACCAAAATAGGCTCATTAAATCAGCTTTTGGTTATCTACAACATCCTAGTGACTAAAATGGAGCCATTGACCAAAGTAAGACCAAATGAAGCTCAATACACTCAATTAGGACTAAAAAGGCTCATTACATCATCCTTTCGTTACCTACA
>RYYW01000572.1:0-32547 GCA_013621005.1 Aeschynomene evenia | reverse complement strand
TTCCCTATGCGGGAATTGTTGGGAAATCATGCATATAGAAGCAGCGGAAAACAAAAATTTTACATGCAATTCCCTCCCATAGACCCTTGTGAAATATCATAAATCATATTTGATTTACCTGTTGAAGCGTGACAGCTACACGAAATGAGCTATGTCAATCCTTCCGACGCAGTAGCAGCGGCGGCCTTTAGAAGTCCACACAGCAGCTGTGGCCGTCACACGTCCACCTTGATGCTCCTCTGAGACTCTCTATGCTAGTAGTGAATTTCAGAGAAAACAAGGATTAGCTTTCTCTGAGTGAGAGAGTGTGAATTCAAAATTCTTGTGTGTAAGGCTAGGCTCATATGTGTTGCTATTTATAGCCAACACTCCACTCTCATCTCATAGAAAACCTAAACCTAGTTTGTGTCTTATTAGGCCCATCTGATGTTAGCCCAATACAATTAAATTAGTCACACTAATTTAATCTAATTAAGCATCAATTTAAAAACTGCTTTAGTGTGTGACCCTATAGGTTCTCATAGCGTTGGCAATATTATTAAATACTATTTAATAATAAACAATGAGCGGTATCTAGCAACACATCACTGTTACCCAAGTTATAAAAGTCAACGGTTTGACATAACCTTTACGTGATCGATGTTATTGTACAATTCAATCCCTTTGTCCAAATATCTAGATTTAACACAAGCATGGAATTAGTCATCTTGTATAGTCAAATCATTAGTTTCTTGATTACCGAGTAGACTGATAAAATTAAATGAGATTAATGTCACACATTAATTCATTTCAGCACGACCATGCATTTACTCAGTCCTACTCATCAAGGGGCCCACAGATATATCTCTCGTAATGTGAGAGGGACAAATCCTATCTACGTTACTCACATCTGCATACATGATTCGCAATATATCCAATAATCGACTTTATAATTATCCTGTTACGGATAACATTTGACGATATTAAAACATACAGTTTCTCATGTAGCGGATTGCAATAACTTCAAGTCGAAGGATCACATGTACCATCATCACTATGAGAATCATCTATGACATTCACGTTACGATCCATGTGATGTTCTCATGGCGGGTCAATCCAGTATACTACAATTATACCTATGTGTAGATTTGATATCACATATCCATAACCTGTGAGAAAAGGTTATCAGTCCATACACATACTAGCCTCAATGCATTACTGTTGTCCTGTTAGTTCAGTAATACTCGACTAGGGACATTTAAGAATGGATTCTCACTATTAGGTCATGTACCTAATATTTATATTTTAAATAATTCCATTCTAAGGACTTCATAATGTTCATTAAAATAAATAAACAATTAATGAATGAAATGCCTCATATATATATATATATAATATATAATATAAAATGTCATAACATCATAAAAACGCAATTATGATTGGCCCTCTAGGGCATACACCAACAGTCTCCCACTTGCACTAGAGCCAATCTGGCATATCCCTAATGCCTAATGATCTAGTATGCCCATCATGCTTCCGCTGAGGAAGGGGCTTTGGTCAGTGGGTCAGCGATGTTATCTTCAGTCGGTACTTTGCATATCTTCACATCTCCTCTATCGATAATCTCTCGAATGAGATGAAAACGCCTAAGTATGTGTTTGGATCGCTGGTGAGATCTGGGTTCCTTAGCTTGTGCAATGGCTCCATTGTTGTCGCAATAGAGCCACTGGGTCCTCGATGCAAGGAACCACACCAAGCTCAGCAATGAACTTTTTGATCCAAACAGCCTCCTTTGCTGCATTACTGGCAGCAATATACTCGGCATCTATAGTAGAATCGGCGACTGTCTCCTGCTTTGAACTTTTTCCAGCTCACAGCCCCGCCATTAAGACAAAACATATAACCTGATTGCGATTTGGAATCATCTTTATCGGTTTGGAAGCTAGCGTCAGTGTATCCTTTTACAACAAGCTCTTCCTCACGCCGTATACCAAAGAATGAATCCTTAGTTCTTCTCAGTATTTAAGGATATTCTTGACGGCTGTCCAGTGACTATCACCGGGATCTGACTGGTATCTGCTCGTCATGCTCAAAGCATACGAGACATCTGGTCGTGTACATAACATAGCATACATGATAGATCCAATTGCAGAGAAGCATATGGAATCTTACTCATCCGATCTCTATCGGCTTGTGAAAGGGGACATTGATTCTTTGAGAGTGTCACACCATGTGACATAGGCAAGAACCCTTTCTTTGAATCATGCATGTTAAAGCGTCTCAACACTTTATCTATGTATGTACTCTGGCTCAGGCCAAGCAATCTATTTGATCTATCTCTATAGATCCTTACACCCAATATGTAAGTGGCTTCGCCCAAGTCCTTCATCGAAAACAATTCCCAAGCCAAGTCTTAATAGACTGTAATGTGGGGATGTCATTTCCAATGAGAAGTATGTCGTCTACATACAAGACCAGAAATGCAACTGTGCTCCCACTAACCTTCTTGTAAACACAAGGTTCATCTTCATTCTTGACGAATCCAAACTGTCTTACAGTTTCGTCAAAACGAAGATTCCAACTTCTAGAAGCTTGCTTCAATCCATAGATTGATCGCTGTAACTTGCATACTTTTGCAGTATTATCTCCAATGTCAAACCCTTCGGGTTGTGTCATGTACACATCCTCAAGGAGATTTCCATTAAGGAAAGCAGTTTTGACATCCATCTGCCATATCTCATAATCATAGTATGCAGCGATAGCAAGTAAAATCCGAATGGACTTAAGCATTACGACAGGTGAAAAGGTTTCATCATAGTCTATACCATGAGTTTGCTTGAAACCCTTTGCAACCAGTCTTGCTTTAAAAGTAATCACATTACCATCCATGTCAGTTTTCTTTTTGAAAACCCACTTGCAACCTATGGGTTTTACCCCTTCAGGTTGATCAACCAAGGTCCATACCTCGTTAGTGTACATGGAATCCATTTCAGATTTCATGGCTTCTAGCCACTTTTCAGATTCAGGCCCAGTAATGGAATCCCCAGAAAGAATTTGGAAGGTTTGCATGACTCATCATTGATCGAACCATGTCTAACAATGTTCGATTTCTTCTCTCAGAACACCATTCCATTGTGGCGTTCCAGGAGGAGTGAGTTGGGATAGTATCCCACACTCTCGTAGATAGTCATCAAACTCTTGACTCAAGTATTCACCTCCTCGATCTGATCGAAGGATTTTAATACTCTTGCCAAGTTGGTTTTCTACTTCATTCTTGAATTCTTTGAACTTTTCAAAGGATTCCGATTTGTGTCTCATAAGATACACATATCCATATCTACTGAAATCATCAGTGAATGTGATGAAGTACTGAAAACCACCTCTGGCCAAGGTACTGATGGGTCCACATACATCGGTATGTATAAGGCCCAAAAGCTCAGTGGCCCTTTCACCCTTTTGAGTGAATTGTGCCTTAGTCATTTTTCCCAATAAACAAGATTCACATGTCTCATATGATTCATAATCAAATGAGTCCAATAATCCATCCTTATGGAGTTTTGAAATGCGCTTCTCATTTATATGACCTAAACGACAATGCCAAAGGTAAGAAGGGTTCAATTCATTTGGTTTGAACCTCTTGGTATTAATGTTATAGATAGGCTTTTCGAGATCAAGTACATAAAGTCCATTAAACATAGGTGCACTACCATAAAACACATCATCATAATAAATGGAACAACATTTGTTCTTAATTATAAAACTAAAACCAAGTTCATCCAAACTGGAAATAGAAATGATGTTTTTGCTAATGGAAGGTACGAAATAACAGTTCTCTAACTGAATTACAAGCCTAGTGGGCAAAGTCAAATCATAAGATCCTACAGCTAATGCAGCAACTCTTGCTCCATTTCCAACTCGTAGGTCGACTTCACCCTTCGTCAATGATCTACTCTCATTTAGCACCTGTTTATTTGTACAAATATGAGAACCACATCCAGTATCTAATACCCATGATGCAGAAGTAGATAAATTGACTTCTATAACAAATATACCTGAAGCGGAAGTCTCACTTCCTTTGTTCTTCTTGCATTCTTCCAGGTATTTTGCACAGTTCCTCTTCCAATGTCCGGTCCCACCGTAATGGAAGCAGGTGCCCTCTTTAGACACACCACCCTTAGGCTTCAAGGCTTTCGACTTGGGCTTTTCATTGCCCTTGCCCTTTGCCTTGCCTTTGCCCTTGGGCTTGCTGCCTTGCTTCTTTTTGCCCTTTCCACCTTGAACTATCAAGATGGCCTTGCCTTTGCCTTTATTTATATTCTGCTCAGCTGTTCCCAACATGCTCAGCAATTCAGGCAAGGTCTTATTAAAGTCATTCATGTTATAGTTCATGACGAACTGTCCATATGACTCAGGCAATGACTGTAAGATCAGGTCAGTGGCCAACTCTTGGCCTAGAGGGAAGCCCAACCTTTCAAGGTTCTCAATGTATCCAATCATTTGGAGCACATGAGCACCCACATGACTTCCTTCTGACATCTTGCAGCTAAAAAGGGCTTTGGAAGCTTCAAACCTCTCCTGCCTTGCTTGCCCTTGATAGAGTTGCTTGAGGTGTACGATCATATCGTACGCCTCCATGCTCTCATGATGTTTTTGCAACTCAGGGGTCATGGTAGCAAGCATGAGACAACAAACATCTAAGGCATCATCCTGATGCTTCTTATAAGCATCCTTGTCAGCCCTAGAAGCAGTTGCAGCTGGTGCCTCCTCAGGAATAGGTCCTTCGAGGACATAAAATTTCTTTTCATGCTTGAGGACAATCCTCAAGTTTCTGTACCAGTCCAGAAAATTCGTTCCAGACAACTTATCCTTCTCAAGGATAGATCGCAGTGACAGGTTAGTTGATGCGTGTGATGCCATAATAAACTACAGAAAGAAAATATGCAAAGTGAGTATCAGGACATATATATAATATTTAATTAGGTCTTTAATTAAATATTTCTCCCACTATTTTATTCAAATCAATGACCCTCTACATTGATTTGTAAAATTTTCCTTTGGAATATTTTATAGTAGGCTAAGATCCATATTTCATCTAGCTTTAAGTCAACTTTGGTTGATCGCTTAAAGTTTCGACTATTTAGGTAGGAAACTCTTTCCAATTGTATCTTATACAATTCTTGGATAGTTGGGTGAATAACATCTTATTCTAGTTCATCTTATGAATTAAAGCCCAACTTTTCATTGCCTCTAAGCCTCTCAATCTTATTGAATCTCACTTAGTTAAGTCAAACCCAATGGTTGACAGTCAGACATTACTTGCTTGTCCTATCGCGCCTTACTGCTATAGATAAGAGTGCCCTGCTTTGGCAGACCCACACTACATCGATAACAGTCTTGACGAGTGCCAGGCATTGGAGACTATCATGACTTAATATTTTATAATAAGGGATTTTTATAAATAGATCTCACCATATAATGTTAAACCATTTAACATATAAAATTCATACATGTATCTCATACATATACATAAAACATGCAAATGCAACATACATGTAATAATAGAATAAAATAAAATAAAGCATATGAGACTTATATACATGCATCCCATGACATGATAAAGAAATACTTTATATCATTTTAATCAATTACAAATTAAAACACGCGCCCCGTATGAAATTTAATCACATATTAATAAAAGATCTTAAATTTAATTATTCATATTAATTAAAATATCTCAAATTTGAAATACAAATATACCATATATATAGGTGTTCCGTTTTAATCATCTTATTAATTAAAAGGATTTCAAAATTTGAAATATAGATACTCCATATATATAGGTGTTCTGTTTTTAATTAATCCCATTAATTAAAATATTTCAAAATTTGAAATATAGATACTCCATGTATATAGGTGTTCTGTTTTTAATTAATCTCATTAATTAAAATATTTCAAAATTTGAATATATATATATATATATATATATAATGTATATAGTGGAGCTTACGTGAATGTATATATATAATCGTGAATGTATATAGGCGCAAGAAGTAAAAGGCAGAATCTCCACTAGCAGCGATGAAGCAATCCAAGTCACGTTCGATAGGCGCTTTTCATTCAAAAGCAAACATAGGCGCTGACCGTTACATTCACTCTCGGATTATAGGCGCTGTTGATATATTAGATCGTGACATGCAGCTGGCTCCATGGTTTAATGGTTTTAAGGATAACAGATTTTCGAAATATAAAATAACTATACTTTAAAATCAAATTATCTGATATGGATACAAGATTTTGAAATTCAAGAATAGCCAATCTTGGACAAAATTTCAAAAAGAAATAAATTTTGAAATTTGAGATAGCCATATGGATTCATAAATATTAATTCATCACAATGAGAATAATCATATGAATTTCAAAAATTCTAATTCATCATCAAGAATTAGAAAATTTTGAAATAATGATTGAACACATATGAATTCAACTCTTGAATCTATGTGTCTCACATCCTTTTGAAAATCAAGTTTATACAAGAGTGTTTCTTAAACCACATATATCAAAATCGAATTTTGACCGAAACACATCAATATATAAAATGAGTTACAGAGTTATCTCATAACACTATCAACAAAAACATGTTTTCATGAAACCTTATTGGCAAAGAAGAAAAATCATGTTATCACATAACATGTATATTTCGAGATTATCATATAATCAAAAGAACAAAACATATTCATATAAAAAAAATCAAAACCATGTTTATCCCATAAACAAAAACAAAAACATAACAAAACCGTATTTATCATATAAATCACAGGTAATGCCATCAAACAGAAATACATTTTCACAAGTCGCTCTGATACCACTGTTGGGAAATCATGCATATAGAAGCAGCGGAAAACAAAAATTTTACATGCAATTCCCTCCCATAGACCCTTGTGAAATATCATAAATCATATTTGATTTACCTGTTGAAGCGTGACAGCTACACGAAATGAGCTATGTCAATCCTTCCGACGCAGTAGCAGCGGCAGCCTTTAGAAGTCCACACAGCAGCTGTGGCCGTCACACGTCCACCTTGATGCTCCTCTGAGACTCTCTATGCTAGTAGTGAATTTCAGAGAAAACAAGGATTAGCTTTCTCTGAGTGAGAGAGTGTGAATTCAAAATTCTTGTGTGTAAGGCTAGGCTCATATGTGTTGCTATTTATAGCCAACACTCCACTCTCATCTCATAGAAAACCTAAACCTAGTTTGTGTCTTATTAGGCCCATCTGATGTTAGCCCAATACAATTAAATTAGTCACACTAATTTAATCTAATTAAGCATCAATTTAAAAACTGCTTTAGTGTGTGACCCTATAGGTTCTCATAGCGTTGGCAATATTATTAAATACTATTTAATAATATAAACAATGAGCGGTATCTAGCAACACATCACTGTTACCCAAGTTATAAGAAAGTCAACGGTTTGACATAACCTTTACGTGATCGATGTTATTGTACAATTCAATCCCTTTGTCCAAATATCTAGATTTAACACAAGCATGGAATTAGTCATCTTGTATAGTCAAATCATTAGTTTCTTGATTACCGAGTAGACTGATAAAATTAAATGAGATTAATGTCACACATTAATTCATTTCAGCACGGCCATGCATTTACTCAGTCCTACTCATCAAGGGGCCCACAGATATATCTTTCGTAATGTGAGAGGGACAAATCCTATCTACGTTACTCACATCTGCATACATGATTCGCGATATATCCAATAATCGACTTTATAATTATCCTGTTACGGATAACGTTTGACGATATTAAAACATACAGTTTCTCATGTAGCGGATTGCAATAACTTCAAGTCGAAGGATCACATGTACCATCATCACTATGAGAATCATCTATGACATTCACGTTACGATCCATGTGATGTTCTCATGGCGAGTCAATCCAGTATACTACAATTATACCTATGTGTAGATTTGATATCACATATCCATAACCTGTGAGAAAAGGTTATCAGTCCATACACATACTAGCCTCAATGCATTACTGTTGTCCTGTTGGTTCAGTAATACTCGACTAGGGACATTTAAGAATGGATTCTCACTATTAGGTCATGTACCTAATATTTAATATTTAAATAATTCCATTCTAAGGACTTCATAATGTTCATTAAAATAAATAAACAATTAATGAATGAAATGCCTCATATATATATATATATATATAAATATATAATATAAAATGTCATAACATCATAAAAACGCAATTATGATTGGCCCTCTAGGGCATACACCAACAGTAATTAGGGTGAACAGGGGGTGGGTATTATTATTATTATTATTATTAGTATTATTATTATTATTATTATTATTATTATTATTATTAGTATTATTATTATCATTATTATTATTATTCAGTTCTTTTTTATCAAAACATTCATAAATCTCTTTTTACAATTTATTATTTCGTTTTATGAGATAATCATCCTCGGGATATAAATTGTGGGGTACTTGTGCTCTCTCTGTGTTCATTATTCTTTTTAATGAAAACATTCGAAATTCTTTTTTACAATTTATTATTTCGTTGTATGAGATAATCATCCTCGGGATATAAATTGTGGGGTACTTGTGCTCTCTCTGTGTTCATTATTCTTTTTAATCAAAACATTCGAAATTCTTTTTTACAATTTATTATTTCGTTGTATGAGATAATCATCCTCGGGATATAAATTGTGAGGTACTTGTGCTTTCTCTGTTTATTATTCTTTTAATCAAAACATTCAAAATCCCTTTCTACAACTTATTATTTCGTTGTATGACATAATCATCCTCGGGATATAAATTGTGGGGTAAAAGTCCTTTTAAAATGACAATTTATTTCCTTCTCAAAAGCAAACTTTCTTTATTTCATTAATCAAAATCAAAATAAAATCAAAAATCCTTTTTTACAATTTATTATTTCGTTGTATGAGATAATCATCCTCGAAATTTCAAATTGGTGCTTGTGCGATTCACATCGCCCTGTACCAAACCTTTTCTAAAAAATACCAACACACAAGCATTTTCTATAAGAACGACGTGGGTTTGAGTTCCTCATTGCACCAGAGGATACGTCGGCGCAGGCTACAACCTGTCAACCCAAAATTAATTTTTAATCATTATTTTTCTTTTTTTAACATTGCTTTCTTTGTGTTTATTTAATATTTTAAGGGGAAATTAAATATTATCTAAAACAAGCTTTCACATAAAAGATCGAGCTATTGTTTCGAATGGTCAAACATCTTACTTGTCCGATCTAGGGGAACCTAGTTGTCTTTTCTATGTTCTCGCGATGCTAGCAACCTACGCAGTATCTGATCGTGCGTCGCGTTCGACGAAACTCCCATAGGCCGTACTATGAAGAACCTCGGTTCACTTCGCACTTTAGAGCCTCTTCGTCTCACGCTACTAGAGATTAGCCGTTTTTCATTTCATAATCATCAACCCTTTCGGGCCAACCCAAATACACCTTGCTTTTAGGTAGCCAAATAAGAAAAATCCCGCCAGCCGTACCGGTATACACCCTACTCCAAGGTACCTGGCAGCCTTTGATACCGGTATACACCCTACTCCAAGGTATCCATCCGGCAGGACTATGTGTTCCAATGCCAAAAACTGCATCTCACCACATAGGCCTCCCTATCCCGTGAGCATGCCCACCGTTCGGCTCCTCGAACGGCTGGATCTAGGCTAATCAATAGTTTTGTTCGACGGCTATATATGCAATTAAAACAATCATAAATCACAATCATTACTCCCCTTCATCATCACTTCTCATCACTTCAACACTTCATCACTTCCCACCACTTCAACACTTCTCACAATTAATAACACACCAATGGTACCATCATCATTATATTAAAATCAACACAAGATAATCAACATTATGTCACACTTTCTCAATCATGAAATCAATAACATTCCATTCAATATACATTCTGATTTCATAGGTTAATAATCATCCAAGACATTCACACAAGTATACACATCGTCAAAATTCACCAATTTCACATAATAGCACTTTGCATGGTTCACCCTTATTATTATCAAGTCTCAACAACACTTACTCATAATATATCATATAAAACATCATATTACAGCAACCATAATTATTTCAAATATGCCTAATAACATGTACATATCATCAATATTTACCATCACAATTAATGCAATTCATCACATGTTATAATATGACCATTATCTCATTTTATAGCACAAAAGGGTGTTTTAGTAATTTTCAGTATATCATGTGAATCATTATATTCCATCAAGTATAAGACATCCCAAAATGCATATCCACATGTATAAACTAGCCACCAATCAGAATCATAATCATTGCATTATTTTCGTATGTCATAACATGGTAATTATTTCAAGTTATAGCTAAAAAGGGTATTTTAGTAAAATCACCATTTATTTGTATACTTATATATTTGTAATGTCTAAATCCAGTAACTAATTCATATATTCCAGAATCATACTTTTTTTCATAAAAATCCATATCTTGAGTTTTTATTAATTTTAAACACGTAAAAATCCAATATTCCTAGAAAAATATTCTAAGAGCGAAATAATTAATATAAATCATGAAGGGTCAGTATATATACTTATTTTCATTTTTCCAGAAACTTAAAATCATTAAAATCCATTAAAATCATCAAAATCAAAATCAAGAACATTTCCTAAAATTTCTCGGGCACGGCCGCTAGCGCCTGCTCCGTTCGTGCTTACTCGCTAGCGCGTGCGTGCTGGCCGCTAGCACGTGCTTCAGGAGCTTCAAGAATAGATCGAGCTTCTGAACTTAGAATGCTTCATCCAACCATTTTCAAAGGTTACAAGTTGTAAATATCGAACATGAAAGATTCTAAAAACATAATAAACACATTTCAATCGGTCCATGCATGTTAAAATAAGAGATCTATGCAAAGAGAGGTATTTTCGTGCAAAAGATGCTGAAGTTTCTGAATATAGCTGCTAGCGCGTTCTTCACGGTCGTTGGCGACGGGGTGGTAGCTAGCGCGTGTAGATGAGCCGCGAGCGAGTAGATGCTGACAGAAACCAAGTTTCTGCAGAATCGTGTTTTAACTTCCAAATCTTGTTTTAATCAATTTTTACCGATTCTTTTCCATCAAAAATCATTTATATACATATATATGAACTTTTAATCGGTGGAATATGTTAAGATAGTGTTTAAAACATCAAAATGCTTGCATGCAAAGATTATGTTCATGCATGTGTTCAAAATGTGATTTTTCTTAAATGCATGTTAATGATTCTGATGTAGGGCTTCATGTATCACGAAATACAGATTATAATGCATGCAAAAACACATTTAAACATGGCATGCTCAGATCAAAAGGATAGGCACAAAGAGGGTTAAACAACTCACTCAAAAATGGTGTTCTTGAGCTTTTACGGGTCTTTTGATGGTGGATTCGATTCTGGAGCTCCTAGGCCGAGTTGCTCCACTTAAGAATGACCAAGAGAGGATTATGAGAGTGTTGGATATGTTGAGGTGATATCAGAACCAATGGAGATGAGTTTAGAGGTGCAACAGTGGTCTAAAATGGTGTTTTGTGTTCTTGAATGTGTGTATGAACTTTAAGTGTTCTTGAAAGTCTATGAATGAGGATGAGAGCTCTGGAGAAATGAGAGGAGAGTTCAGATGAGGAAAGCCACGAAAATGAGAGGGCTTGAGTGGTTAAAGGGATTCTTGGAGTGTTGGAGAAAGAGTGTGATGATGATGTTGAAGCATGCAACCAATGGGGGTGATGTTGAGTGTGTAAGAGAGTTCTGAAGTGCTGATATGTGTAAGTGATGTGAGGTGCACGAAATGGTGAGGTGGAGGAGTGTTTTATCTCGATTAATTTGGTTTAGAGGTGTAGGAATGTGATTAGAACCATTTAGGGGTAATAGTAGCATCATAGGATGATTATTGAGTGTAGTTTGGCTCTAATTGGGGCTGATATGTATTGATATCATGGGAGGCTGATATATGCACGAAAATATGAGGAAATTATGTGCTTAAATCAGATCAAAATGATCAATGTGGAGTTTTGGTGCACATGGTGCAATGATGAGTCAAAGAGGTGACTTGGACACTACAACAAATTTAGCCTAAGATAACGCCCAGAAAAAGTGTTGCCTAAAGTGACAAAGGCAACGCTTTTGGACCAAAGGCAACGCTTTTGGACCAAAGGCAACGCTTTTGGACCAAAGGCAACGTTTTTTGTCCAAAGGCAACATTTTTTCTGGGCGTTGCCTATACGAGGGTGGCCCTAGGTCAAAAAAGCGTTGCCTAAAGTGACAAAGGCAACGCTTTTCAGCTGTTGCTTAAGCAAAACTGTTGCCTAAAGTGTCATTTTAGGCAACATTTTTGGAAACTGTTGCCTAAAGTGACAAAGGCAACGCTTTTTGACCAAAGGCAACGCCCAGAAAAAACGTTGCCTTTGGACCAAAAACGTTGCCTTTGGCTTTGGACCAAAAGCATTTCCTTTGTCACTTTAGGCAACACTTTTTCTGGGCGTTGTCTTAGCCCAAATTTGTTGTAGTGGGAGAAGTAGTTTTTGGTGATGTGTCTTGCATGCAATGGATGAAGTGGCGGATTGGTGGGGCCGGGGCAGCAAGAATCAAGGGAAGGATGATGGTGTGGAGGCTTGCATGTAGTTTGCTTGATGAAGTGGATAAAGGTGCCATCATGTACTTAAATTATAATAGACTAATCTAGACAAAATGAATCAATGTATGTGTATGTGTATGTATATATGGCCACGGTTTCTAGAGGGAAATATAGAGGTATTTTATTTAAATTTTGTACATCTATGATAATTAAATAATGTATGATCCCTAAGCTTCAACCATGTTACTTGTAGGATGGTCAAACGGTGCCAAGTGGCGATCGAAGACTAGTTGTGGGCCATAGTAGGAATTGTTGTCATAGGTGGAATAGAATAATAATTTCTTGTAGAATGGAGGGTGAAATGATTACTAGATAAGAGGTGGGGCCCTCAAAGATGAATGGTCCTAGGTGGAAAATACAAAGATCACTTACTAATCTAAGAGAAGACTTATGATCTTGCATGCACATGCACAATTTTCATACACGTAAAATAGTAGTATAATATTCAAATACTAATTTTATGCACCTAATAAAATAATCCTTTTAAATATAATAAATTATGAGTCATGCAACCTTAGTATCATAAATCCTTATGAAATCTTCTAAGTTCATCCACATAATTATATAGCCACCATTCAATCACACAAGTACACACCCACGAAAGCACATAGCTCCAAATCATTCACATAAGCACATATCCAAATAAGAACACATCTTTAAATCATTCACATGAGCATATAGCTAACCATAATCAAATATACCACAATCAAATGGCTATGGAAATACGGATGTCACATATGGTACACACAACCTATCACCGATCCTCAGAACTCCCTCGGAATCCACTGTGAAATATGTGCACTCCCCTCTCTGGACCCTCTCTCTGAGCTCCAACATCCGTGGATCCTCCTACCTCGAACCGCACACCCTCAGACTCCAACCTCTGACTCTCTCCTGCCATGGATCTCCTCTCTAGCGCAATCTGAGCTAAGCTCCCCTGTGACCTACGCTCCTCCGCAACTGGATTCCTGCTTGTCACAACGTCCCCGAGGGGTGCCGTGACTAAAAATAGAGAAAAATGGAGTCGCCACCAATTTTAATTATGAAAAAATTGGAAAACCTTCATTTTGTTGAAAACTGGTCTTTTAGAGATAAGGTTCGGGAGTCAAATTATGATTAGAGAAGGGTGAGAATTTAATCTCACTGCACCCCTAATACATCCGTATAAATACGGTTACCCTAGAGCAAATTATTCAAACATAATTATAATTTAATAATATTTAATTTCCCCTTAAAATATTAAATAAACACAAAGAAAACAATGTTAAAAAAAGAAACAAAATGATTAAAAATTAATTTTGGGTTGACAGGTTGTAGCCTACGCCGACGTATCCTCTGGTGCAATGAGGAACTCAAACCCACGTCGTTCTTGTAGAAAATGCTTGTGTGTTGGTATTTTTTAGAAAAGGTTTGGTACAGGGCGATGTGAATCGCACAAGCACCAATTTGAAATTTCGAGGATGATTATCTCATACAACGAAATAAATTGTGAAAAAAGATTTTGTGGGATTTTGTTTTGATGTTAATAGAAAGAGAATAAATTGTTTTTGATTTAAAAGAAAATAATTATTATTTTAAGAAAAACATATTTTTAGGGTACAGGACGATGTGATTCGTACAAGCACCCTACAATCTATTATCCCGAGGATGATTATCTCATACAACGAAATAATAAATTGTAAAAAAGGATTTTTGATTTTATTTTGATTTTGATTAATGAAATAAAGAAAGTTTGCTTTTGAGAAGGAAATAAATTGTCATTTTAAAAGGACTTTTACCCCACAATTTATATCCCTAAGATGATTATCTCATACAACGAAATAATAAGTTGTAGAAAGGGATTTTGAATGTTTTGATTAAAAGAATAATAAACAGAGAAAGCACAAGTACCTCACAATTTATATCCCGAGGATGATTATCTCATACAACGAAATAATAAATTGTAGAAAAGAATTTCGAATGTTTTGATTAAAAAGAATAATGAACACAGAGAGAGCACAAGTACCCCACAATTTATATCCCGAGGATGATTATCTCATACAACGAAATAATAAATTGTAAAAAAGAATTTCGAATGTTTTGATTAAAAAGAATAATGAACACAGAGAGAGCACAAGTACCCCACAATTTATATCCCGAGGATGATTATCTCATACAACGAAATAATAAATTGTAAAAAATAATTTCGAATGTTTTGATTAAAACGAATAATGAACACAGAGAGAGCACAAGTACCCCACAATTTATATCCCGAGGATGATTATCTCATACAACGAAATAATAAATTGTAAAAAGAGATTTATGAATATTTTGATAAAAAAGAACTGAATAATAATAATAATAATAATAATACTAATAATACTAATAATAATAATACCCACCCCCTGTTCACCCTATTTCCCGCATAGGGAAAGAAGGGGAAAGGGAGAGCGACGCGAGTAGTGAGAGAAGGGGGAAGTGTGCGCGCGGCCGCGAGGCGGGATGCGGGCGACGGTGAGGCGCGGAGGGATAGTGAGAGGCACTGGCCGAGTTGCGGGGAGGCGGCCCACCGACAGGGCGGCGCTGCTGTGGCGATGCGAAACCAAGACCAGAAGGGAGAGAGAGTGCGACAGCCGAGGGTCGCGGATGGAGAATCAGAGGCGCGGCGTCGCGTCGCTGCTTCAGCGGTTGGGATGGTGAGGGAGTGCGGCGGCGGCAGGGCGTAGAGAGAGAGGGCGAGGCCGAGGAGAGAGAGAGGAACGACGGTGCTTGTTGCTGTTGTTTTTGTCTCCGATGCAGCTGCTATCGGTTTTGTTCTGTTTGCTGGCTCCGGACCTCGCGGCGGCCGGAGTCGATGACCATGTCGAAAATAGTGATGAAGAACGGCGAATTCCTTCTTCTGTCTCTGATTCTTTATTTTTGGTTTGTCATTTTGTTTGTTTGATGGAGATAATGCGATGGCAGGGGGCGGTTTTGTTGTTGTGTGTGTCGCCGCCATAGTAGCAGCTTTGAGTGGCTTAGCCACGATGATCATGATCTTTTTTTGTTTTGCTGTTGTAATGAAATATATAGAAGCTACCTAGGTTAAAATTAAAATTAATGCAAATGAAATCTTGATTGATTTTTTTTATTGTGATTTGATTTAATTTGATTTGTGTGTGATGAATTGTGATTAATGATAATTGATGCTAAATGATTGTGTTTGATGAAATGAGATTATGTCAAAATTGATTGTAATTATGCGATTTAATGAGATGCTGATCATGATTTTATTTTTTTTATATTTTTTATTTTTTCTATTAATAATAATAAATGTCCGGACAAAATACGGTGTTTACAGTTGCCCCTCTTTACTTGTTCCTTACTAATGTGCAAAAGTTATGACTTTTGAATTAGTAAGGGACAAGTAAAGATAACAACACGTATTTTGTCCGGAAGGGATGATGAATGTTGATGGAGCTAGATGCATGTGATGTGTGTGTGAAACTTGTGGTCGATGCTGAAAATAAAATCGAGGCAGGAAATGTAAATCGAGGCGGGAAATTTAAATCGAGGCAGGAAATTTAAATCGAGGCAGGAATGTAAATCGAGGCAGAAATGTAAATCGAGGCAGGAAATGTAAATCGAGGTAGGAAATGTAAATCGAGGCAGGAAATGTAAATCGAGGCGGGAAATGTAAATCGAGGCAGGAAATGTAAATCGAGGCAGGAATTTTAAATCGAGGCAGAAAATGTAAATTGAGGCAGGAATTTTCAATCGAGGCAGGAAATTTAAATCGAGGCAGGAAATGTAAATCGAGGCATGAAATGTAAATCTAGGCAGGAAACGTAAATCGAGGTAGGAATTTTAAATCGAGGCAGGAAATTTAAATCGAGGCAGGAAATTTAAATCGAGGCAGGAAACTTAAATCGAGGCAGGAAATGTAAATCGAGGCAGGAAATGTAAATTGAGGCAGGAAATGTAAATCGAGGCAAGAATTTTAAATCAAGGCAGGAATTTTAAATTGAGGAAAGAATTTTAAATTGAGGCGGAAATTTTAAATCGAGGCAGAAATTTTAAATCGAGGCAGGAATTTAAATCGAGGCAGAGAGTGTAAATCGAGGTAGGAAATGTAAAGTTGATGCTGATGGATGAAGATGTTGCATGTGGTGTATACTGAATGTGGTGATGATAATGCTGGCAAATTCTCTTGGTCTCCTTGCAAGCTATGCAGATGATCTAGAAAAGGTTTTTGTAATGCATGATTAAAAGGACATGAGATGATTTTAACTGAGAGGTAGATTTCCCCTGGTGTAAATCACATCTCAATTGCCCCAGTTTTGATGAATGCATGGATGCATGATGTGTGTAACGTGGATGTAATGTGCATTGATACTGGAGACACGAAAAATCTAGCCCTAGTGTGATGAATGACATACTCTAAATGCAAGTGACGCCATAAAAATTGCCCCAGTATATATGAATGATGTATGTGGTAATTAGAGGCAAGACAAATTTTTCCCTAGTGTATGTATGATATGTGTAATGTTGGTGTAATATATACCAATTCAATGAATGGGATGATGCATGATGCATGATGTATGCTGATGTAATATTCACTAAGTTAATGAATGAATTCATGTGTGTAATGTTGTTGCAGTATGTGATGTCCCTAATTTTAATGAATGCATGATGTTGATGTGATATGCATGTGCTAGAGACAAGACAAATTTGTCCTAGAGTCATGAATGATGTGTGTAATATGAACGCATGAATGAGTTGTGTAATGTAAATTTAATATGCAGATGCTGGAGACAAAATAAATTTGCCTCAATTGAAGGAATGACGAATGCATGAAGTGTGTAATGTAGATGCGCTCATGATAGATGATATGCTATAATTGTAAAAAAAATGCCCCACTTTGTGGTTTTTAATCATTGTTCATTTAGATTTTTTCTTTATTGACCTAAGAGATTTTGTGTTGAGAGCCCGATTCCTTTGATTCTCCTAGCAAGTGACCTTCTTTCATTTGGTATGTCTCTGTTTTTATTTCCTTTTCGTAGTCCTGACTTTGGAATCTTTTGTCTCTCTAGGATAGACATTTGTGGTCTGTGATAAGCAAGCATATTTTGGTATTTTTCGCTCTAATTTTTGCCTAGATCGCCTTTTCAGGTTTTCGATCTAGCGAGCTTTTGTTTTTTTGGTGCTCTAATTTTTGCCTAGACCGCCCTTTCAAGTTTTCGATCTAGCAAGCTTTTGTTTTTTTTTTTTTTGTGCTCTAATTTCTGTCTAGACCGCATTTTTGGGTTTTCGACCTAGCGAGCTTTTGGATCTGACTTTGACTTAATTTAGTTGATGATTATGCATGCTCAAGACTGATGAGTTGTTTAGTGATGGAAGATACTGGGAGGTGTGAAACAAGTGAGAGAATGAAGGGTTTGGATTTAGAAATGGATGAGAGAATAAGAATTAGGTTTTGTCACGAGGGATGTTTGATGGAAATGAAGGGCTTGGATTATGTAGGAGGAGAAGAATTAGGGTTTGTTATGAGGGATGTGTGATGAAAATGGAGGGCTTGGATTTAGAGATGGATGAGAGAAGAAGTATGTATGAGGATAAGAGTTAGGGTTTGTTATGAGGGATGTGTGATGCAGATTTTATTTGAACACCCATTTATCAATCTCTTGACTATGATGATATACTTGTTATGCTATGACTTGCCATTAGGTTGTTGATGCTCGATCTTCTATGATGATGCATTTTCTTCTGTCGTCTAACCTCAATTTGCCCCAGTTTGACATCGTTTGAAATCCTCTGCTAGATCGCCCTTCTGGGTTTTCAATCCAGCTTGCTTTTCATGGCTCTAACTTTTGCCTAGACTGATAATCATAACTTTCATCTAGCGAGCCTTTTTTGTTGCTCTAACTTTATTGCCTAGACCGTTTCTTGAGTTTTTGGTCTAGCGAGCTTTTTATTTTTTTTATTTTTTATAGGCGAGCTTTGCTGGCTCCTTCAACGTGAGGTCTTTCTTGCTTCAACGCTTTTGGTCAATGCCAAAACATTCTGGGGTCAAATGGTTATTGTCAAATTGAAGCTCGCCTTGCTTTTTCTTTGGGTGTCGCAACTATTTCACCAAAAGTTAATGAATTGCCCTCATCAAAGATTAAGTCGGGCTGCTTGAAATTTTTCCTTGGTGATTAGCTGCTTGGTCATCTGTCACTATGTTGAGTCAATGGCAGGTTAGTTTCATATCTTTGGATTTCCATGAAGACTATGATTTTTCAAGTTCATCATAGTACAAAGATCGATACATGGGTTCTCAAAAATCATCTGCATGGGTGTGTTTGTGAAAGGAAGAATGGGTGGTTTTAAGAACGGTAAAGAAGATGATGTGGAGAGGGAGTGGATGGGAGAGCATGCACATTTGTTTGTTTGTTTGAATGATTTGATTGATGTCAAAGTCAGATCTTTATATTTTTTATTTTTTTGTTTTTCTTTTTGATGCTTGCTTATCGACACAGTTTTGCTTTGCTTCTGAGACTCCATTGAAATGGTCGTTGTTGAGCGTCAAGACTACGAATGGTGTCCACGAATTTAGAGACCTTCTTGTAATGTCGCTCACTTGCTTCACAATCTACTTGGTTCTTTTGTGCCCCTTCTTTCGTGTTGTTGCTTGGATCAATCAAAATTTTTGTTTTTTTAGAACGTCGATTCAAGACCAAAGTGGAGCATGCATGCATGAGTTTTTTTTTTTTTTGAGGAAATGTATGTATGAATTATGAAAATGCAGGTTGTGGGTGTGTATTTTTTTTAGAATGAATGCATGAATGAATGATATGCCTATTGTGAGAAAAAAAAAGTCATGAAAGTGTATGGGTGTATGTATGGATGAATGATATATCTACTGTGAAGGAAATGTGACATGAAAATGCACGTTGTGAATGCACTTATCATGAATGTAAATAAAATGTAGAATGATGTGTTTTGCCCATATGAGAAGATTTATACATCTATAAGAATAGGGCGTGAGAAATTACATGTGGATGTTTGATTATGAAAATGTATGGCAAGAGGATCTTTTTTTTTGTGATGATGTATGATTATGATTATGAGGATGCATGCATTTATTATGATGTTTGAACATGAATGAGGATGAATGTAATTTTAATTTTAATTTATTTTACATGATGCATGATTATGAATGAAATGTTCATGATTATGAAGATGAATGATTTTTATTTTTATTGATGATGCATGATCATGAATGGAATGTGCATGACATGTTTTTTCGTTACCGATGCATGATTATGAATGAAATGTATATGATTATGAAGATGCATGATAGTTTTTTCTTTGCATGATGCATGAAATGTACATGATTATGAACATGGATGATAGATTTTTTCTTGCATGATGCATGATTATGAATGAAATGAACATGACTATGAAAATGCATGAATATGATTATGATCGTGCATGATATTTTTTTTTATGCATGATGCATGTATGAGACAACATAATGCTAAGGTGAGACCAAGAGTTGCCCTTTCTATCTACACTATTAGTAGATCTTTTAAAGAGAATAATACTAATAGCGAGATAAAAAGGTGAGTGTATTATGCATGAGATGCATGGTAAGAATGTAATGCATAATCAAATATGAATATTAAAACAGATAAGGGAAAAAGAACGCTCCTTTGTGTCCTAAAATAAGGTAGAGCCTATAGTTAAGTCAAACTAAAGGATACCCTAATTTCGGCAGCGTGCTAGAGTTGCGCTAGTGATGGGTTGGATCTAGATAACTAATCATGGTCCCCAAGTTGTCTTTATCGATCAGATAAAGTCCCGAATTTATGGAATTAACCACAGGGACATGTAATGTCACAAGATAGCAATCCATAATTCCGGTAACAACTTGAGCGGTGAGTCATCGACTGTCAGGGAAGCTTAAGCCTCACAAGGTCAACGATGAAACACCTTCTAGTCCTATGGGTTTCTTAGGCTCGGGTATAGAGTCGTGTTTGTGATGGTGCTCAGTGTGTGAGGAGCTTTAGAAATCTAGACACAACACTTCTAACCCGAAAGTTTGCATATAAAGAGAAAAATAAATAAATAAATAAAGCACAAGACAAGAAAAAAAATGAATAAAGAAAAGGTTAGTGTAAAGCGGAAATTAAAATATTAAAAATTATAAATATTTGCATAACTCACTCTAATAGGCTTGACTCTCGAAAGTCCCCAGTGGAGTCGCCAAACTGTCACAACGTCCCCGAGGGGTGCCGTGACTAAAAATAGAGAAAAATGGAGTCACCACCAATTTTAATTATGGAAAAATTGGAAAACCTTCATTTTGTTGAAAACTGGTCTTTTAGAGATAAGGTTCGTTTGTCAAATTATGATTAGAGTGAAGGTGTAGAATAGCACGAGAAGGGGGGGTTGAATCGTGCTTAGATTTTCAAAATACTCTTCTAAAACTCTTTCTTTCAAAAACACTTCTCAGAATGATATCCTTCTGAGTCGCAGCGGAGAGTCCTTCTGAGAAAGTAAAGTTTCTCAGAACCTTTTCTTTCTGAGAAGATCAACCTTTTTGGTGATTTCTGAAACTTGTAGATTATAACTATCAAGTGTAAATACTTGTAGTTATAATGAAAGAATGTTAGTATAATAATAACTATATTAACATGATAATATATTCAAGATATACATGAGATATTAACATAGTTGTAGCAACTAGAAACCATGTATAGAGACACTTTCTAGATAAGTTATCTAATATGAAGAATTAGGAACTTATTCAAGATAATATCTACGCACATAATAATATACTATAAACTTCAGAAACACATTCTTGTTCAAAGAGAAATGGTCATAGAGCCTCAGAACCCTCATACGAAGTTTCTGATATTACTTTCTGGTGAGAGCATAATTTGTACTGGTTCATTACGTTATTAATATCTCTCACCCCAGTCATCGAATCAAAGATCCAAACGTTCAACTGTAAGAACTATGTGTCCTTAACATTCTCATAAATTTTCAGCTCGATCCAACGGTTAACGAATCCGTATATGAAGAATTACGATGACTGGTTTATAGAAAATCTGCTCTAAGAACTCATTATGTTCTTGCACGTTTTCACTTCAAAAGTTGTCTTTCTCTCTGATGTAATTTTCTGATAGAAAAAGCTAGTTAATATCATGCATCTTATACTTTATATAGAGTGTGAATTAAGATAAAGATTAAGCAACTAGAAATTAAACTAGCAATAAAGTTCAGAGAGAAGTATAGAAAGTGAACACAATTTTATACTGTTTCGGCCAATGGTGCCTACATCCAGTTCTCAAACAATTGTTTGAGTTCCACTAACTTTCTTCAAAGTTACAGATATTATCAAGCCTTCTCAGGCTCTCTCAAGTATTCTTTCTTCTAGCCTCTTCAGGCTTTGCAGTGAATATTCTTTCCACAAGCCTTTCCAGGCTAAGCTTCGATATTCTTTCCTCAAGCCTTCTCAGGCTAAGCTTCGATATTCTTTCCTCAAGCCTTCTCAGGCTAAGCCACCTTTTCAAACTAGAAAAGGATTTACCTTGCCTTAGATGAAAGATAAGGACTTTTTACTCCACTCTTATAAGTAAGAGATTAGTATTCTTTGACTAAACCACTTATGGCTTCTCTTGCTTAACTCGACACCATGAGCAAGACTAGTATTCTTTGATTGGCCTCTTCAGGCTACTTGCTCATTCACCACGAGACTTTTGCAAGTATTCTTTTCCTAGCCTCTTCAGGCTCTAATTGCTCAACTCCACATGAGTGAGACTTTAACAAATGAATACAGATTTGTGTTTGAAAAGTGTGTGCGTAAAGCACTTAGAAACAAATGCTTAAGGACTTTGAATGAACAAAGGATATCCTTAAACAACTCCTATTCAAAGCTTGCAACAGCAAGAATATTATCTAATGAAAGGATAAGAATAGAAGATTTCAAGAAATTTTCTTTTGAGAGAAAATTTCTCTTTTACAGAATCTCGGGTTTCTCAAGGAATATGAGTAGAAAAGATTTGATTTGATTCCTTAGAGTGACCCTAGATGTGACATCCGTATTTCTATAGTTACTTGTTTGTGGTAGATTTGATTATGATTAGCTATATGCTCATGTGAATGATTTAAAGATGTGTTCTTATTTGGATATGTGCTTATGTGAATGATTTGGAGCTATGTGCTTACGTGGATGTGTACTTGTGTGATTGAATGGTGGCTAGATAATTATGTGGACGAACTTAGAAGATTTCATAAGGATTTATGATACTAAGGTTGCATGACTCATGATTTATTATATTTAAAAGGATTATTCTATTAGGTGCATGAAATTAGTATTTGAATATTTTACTACTATTTTACGTGTATGAAAAATGTGCATGTGCATGCAAGATCATAAGGCTTCTCTTAGATTAGTGAGTGATCTTTGTATTTTCCACCTAGGACCAATCATCTTTGAGGGCCCCACCTCTTATCTAATAATCATTTCACTCACCATCACATAAAAGTACTATTATTTTATTTCCACCTATGACAACAATTCCTACTATGGCCCACAACTAGTCTTTGATCGCCACTTGGCACCGTTTGACCATCCTACAAGTAACATGGTTGAACCTTAGGGATCATACATTATTTAATTATCCTAGATGTACAAAATTTAAATAAAATACCTCCACATTTCCCTCTAGAAACCGTGGCCATATATACATACACATACATATACATTAATTCATTTTTGTCTAGATTAACCTATTATAATTTAAGCTCATCATGGCACCTTTATCCACTTCATCAAGCAACCTACATGCAAGCCTCCACATCATCACCACATCCCTTAAGTCTTGCTGCCCCGACCCCACATGTTTGCCACTTCATCCATTGCATGCAAGACACCTCACCAAAGACCACGACTCCAAGTAACCTCCATTTGACTCATCATTGCACCATGTGCACCAAGACTCCACATGGACCTCTTAGAACTGATCTAAGACCATAATTTCCCTTTAATTTCGTGCATATATCATCCCTCCACAATATTAATACATATCAGCCCCAATTAGAGTCATACTACACTCAATAATCATCCTATGGTGCTACCATTACCCCTAAATGGTTCTAATTATATTCTAACACCTCTAAGCCTACTTGATTAAGTTAAAACACTCCCTAAGCCTCTCCATTTCGTGCACCACACTCCCCTCACAGCCCCTACATATCAGAACCAACTCAAACACTCAACCTTACCCCAATTGGTTGCATGCACCACCCACACTTGACTACATCATTTCCCTATTTCTCTAACACTCAAACTATTCATTCTAACACTTAGAAACACATCAGATTCCGTGGCTCCTTCATTCAGAAGCTCTCAACCTTCAGAAACACTTCTCATCCATCTCTCATCACTCCCTCAAAAGATCTAAGGCTCATACACATCACCAAGAACACAAACACCATTCTAGACCACTCTTGCACCTCTAAACTCATCTCCATTGGTTCTGATATCACCTCAACATATCCAACACTCATAATCCTCTCTTGGTCATTCTCAAGTGGAGCAACTCGGCCTAGGAGCTCCAGAATCGAATCTACCATCAAAAGACCCGTAAAAGCTCAAGAATACCACATTTGAGTGAGTTGTTTAACCATCTTTGTGCCTATCCTTTTGATCTGAGCATGCCATGTTTAAATATGTTTTTGCATGCATTATAATCTGTATTTCGTGATACATGAAGCCCTACATCAGAATCATTAACATGCATTTAAGAAAAATCACATTTTGAACACATGCATGAACATAATCTTTGCATGCAAGCATTTTGATGTTTTAAACACTATCTTAATACATTCCACCGATTAAAAGTTCATATATATGTATATAAATGATTTTTGATGGAAAAGAATCGGTAGAAATTGATTAAAACAAGATTTGGAAGCTAAAACACGATTCTGAAGAAACTTGGTTTCTGTCAGCATCTGCTCGCTAGCGACTGATCTACACGCACTAGCGACCAACCCGTCGCCAGCGGCCGTGAAGAACGCGCTAGCGGCCATATTCAGAAACTCCAGCATATTTTGCATGAAAATACCTCTCTTTGCATAAATCTCTTATTTTAACATGCATGGACCGATTGAAATGTGTTTTTAGAAACTTGCATGTTCGATATTTATAACTTGTAACCTTTCTAAAATGGATAGATGAAGCATTTTAAGTTCAGAAGCTTGATCTGTTCTTGAAGCTTATGAATCACGCGCTAGCGGCCAGTACGCACGCGCTAGCGAGTAAGCACGAACGGAGCAGGTGCTAGCGGCTGTATCATGCGCGCTAGCGGCCGTGCTCGAAAAATTCTAGGAAATGTTCTTGATTTTGATTTTGATGATTTTAATGGATTTTAATGATTTTAAGTTTCTGGAAAAATGAAAATAAGTATATATACTGACCCTTTATGATTTATATTAATTATTTCACTCTTAGAATATTTTTCTATGAATATTGGATTTTTATGTGTTTAAAATTAATAAAAACTCAAGATATGGATTTTTATGAAAATGAGCATGATTCTGAGATATATGAATTAGTTACTGGATTTACACATTAAAAATATATAAGTATATAATAAAACGGTGATTTTACTAAAATACCCTTTTTAGCTATAACTTGAAATATTTACCATGTTATAACATATGACAATAATGCAATGATTATGATTCTGATGGGTGGCTAACTTATACATGTTAATATGCACTTTAAGAAGTTTATACTTACTGGAATATAAGGATTCACATGATATATTGAAAATTACCAAAATACCCTTTTATGCTATAAAACGAGATTGTGGTCATATTATAACATGTGATGAATTGTAATCTTTGTGGCCTTGAATATGGATGGTATGTACATGTTATTATGCATTTTTGAGATAATTATTCTTGCTATAATATGATGTTTCATGTGATATGTTATGATCAAATATTGTTGAGACTTGATAATAATAAGTTAAACCATGCAAAGTGCTATTATGTGAAATTGGTGAATTTTGACGATGTGTATACTTGTGTGAATGTCTTGGATGATTATTAACCTATGAAATCAGAATGTATATTGAATGAAATGTTACTGATTTGATGATTGAGAATGTATGAATTGATGTTGATTATATTGTGTTGATTTTTATGATGATGATATCATTGATGTGTTGATGATTGTGAAAAGTGTTGATGTGTTGAGAGGTGATGAAGTGATGTGAAGTGTTGAAGTGATGTGAAGTGTTGAAGTGTTGAGAAGTGATGATGAAGGGGAGTTATCATGGTTGAAATTGTGATTTGTTTTTAATTGCATATATAGCCGTCGAACGAAACTATTGATTAGCCTAGATCCAGCCGTTCGAGGAGCCGAATGGTGGGCATTCTCACGAGATAGGGAGGCCTATGTGGTAAGATGCAGTTTTTGGCATTAGGACACATAGTCCTGCCGGATGGATACCTAGGTGAAGGGTGACACGGGTATCAAAAGCCGCCGGGTACCTAGATGTAAGGGTGAATTTGGGTACGGCCGGTGGGGTTTCTTGTGATTTGGCTACCTAGAAGTAGAGTGTATTTGGGTTGGCCCGGAAGTGTTGTTGTTTGAACTTGTGTTCATGAAAATGGAAAACGGCTAATCTCTAGTAGCGTGAGACGAAGAGGCTCTGAAGTGCGAAGTGGACCGAGGTTCTTCATAGTACGGCCTATGGGAGTTTCGTCGAACGCAACGCACGATCAGATACTGCATAGGTTGCTAGAATCACGAGAACATAGAAAAGACAACTAGGTTCCCCTAGATCGGACAAGTAAGATGTTTGACCATTCGAAACAATAGCTCGATCTTTTATGTGAAAGCTTGCTTTAGAAAACCCGAGATATTGGTTCGAATGGCTAGAATCGTCGCATGGGTACGTAGTCCGAGTGCCCGAAACAACTCGCTGAGATATTTGTATCTCATCCCTTTTTCTCTTTATGCCTCAATTCTAGGAGACGATGGAGCAGCCGCCGCAACCCGCATGTGATCGTACTTTGATGGGCACACGCCAGACGCGTGCACGGTGATCATCTCGTCGGCATCTCATGAAGCTCGAGACTTCTCCACAAGACTTGACTGTGATTTCTTTATCCTCGTATGCTCACGGTGCAGAACCATCTATGGTCGACTCTTTCTTTCCTTTCTCGACTTTCGGGCAGACTTAAGATGGGACGCAGTCATCAACCATGAGGAAGAGTTTCTTGAAGGGGTACCAGTATCTAGAGATGGGACTTGACGAACACCCGGCTTGTGGAACTGCGCGTGCACCTACGACTTCTCCATTCTAGTTATTATCAGTCTTTGCTATCGATTCCTCTTGCATTTGATTTCTTGTATTTCCCTAAAGACATTTGTACCTTTTCATTGTGGATGACTGTATCACTTATTCAGACCTATGCGGCAGCTTCGTCTGCAAGCTTCAGATACTGTTGATGTTGTTGTTTCAATTCACTTCAGTTTATCATTATGACTCTTTTGATTATGTTTCATTATTTTATTGCTTCATTCTTTCTTTCCTCCTTTGTATAGTTTCAAAAAAAAAAACGTGTGGTTTTTCCTAAGTAACAATTAGCAAGTTAATTATGACTTAAGCATAATTAGCGAGTTAAGGTGTTACACTAGATGCTCTTAGTGATGTGTTATAAAGTTGAATTAATGTTCTAACATCACTAGGAAATTTGGCAGCATTGCAGCAACGTGCAAGCACACTTTGTGTCTTGTTGGGAGCTTATTTATAGCCTTTTCCAGATTATAGCCGTTGTGCACAGTTCCCAAGACTTTCTGATATGTCCTTCTGAGAGACTACCTTCTGAGAGTCTTCTGAGAGGACTGTCTTCTGAGAGCTTTCCAAGAGTACTGCCTTCTGAGAGCTTTCTGAGAGGACTGCTTTCTGAGAGCTTTCCGAGAGTACTGCTTTCTGAGAGCTTTCTGAGAGGACTGCTTTCTGAGAATTTGTGCTACTCACAAATTCTATTCAGCCTTCTGAGAAAACTGCTTTCTCATAACCAAGTCAGCACTTCATGAGAAGGCTGATGCATCTTCTTGATGTGTCTTGTCTATCCCAATGAGAAGTTTCTGAAAGAATTTCTTCTTTCCTTAATGATGTATCTTCTCATTCAAGATGCCTTGATTAGATCCAGAGGGTGACTCCTCAGATGTAGATTTTTTCTCAGCTTCTTGAAGGAACTTCTTGGACAGCTTTCTCATAAGCTCACAGCTTCTGAGAGCTTCTCAGATGCTGGCTTTCTGAACTTTCTCCAGAAGGTGTATCTTCTGATACTTACTCAGAAAGTCTCTTATGTTGCCTCAGAAAGTACTTTAATATAGATCTTGATTTCCTTAAGTGCTTTCTGAATGATTCTTATCAGAATCCGATGCTTCCATTTTGTCTTCTGGGACTGCTTTCTGGAGCTCAGCTTTCTCAGAAACTTTCTAGTCTTCTTAGAAGACTTTCTTGGCTTCTTGGAGGATGCTTTCAAGAAGTCTTCGTGGTCTTGATATCTTCTCGGTTTATGAACAGTTTCTTTATCAGAAACTTGAACTTCTTAGCTTCCAGAAACCTATTCTTGAAGTGTTCTGATATTGCAGCTTTCTCCATTCTTCTGGAAATGCTCTCTTCAGAAGATTCTCATATCTTTTGAGTGAGGGTGCCTTCTGAGAGAATCCTTCTGAGTGAACATCCTTCTGAGAGGCTTTGTTCTTCTTCATTTTGCTCTTCCAGAACCATGTGCTTTGGGTGCTTGTTATCCCAACTTTCATATGGCTTTAGCTATATCAAATAGCTTTCTTACTACACATATCAACACCCATTAAATTATTCTAACAAAATATTTTCTTTGTATTAATTTGTTATCACTCAAAACCAAGTCTTTAATGATTTCCAATCATTAGCACTTCTTGGAAGGGTGCTGGAGCTTACATAGAGAAGGGTGAGAATTTAATCTCACTGCACCCCTAATACATCCGTATAAATACGATTACCCTAGAGCAAATTATGCAAACATAATTATAATTTAATAATATTTAATTTCCCCTTAAAATATTAAATAAACACAAAGAAAGCAATGTTAAAAAAAGAAAAATAATGATTAAAAATAAATTTTGGGTTGACAGGTTGTAGCCTGCGCCGACGTATCCTCTGGTGCAATGAGGAAACTCAAACCCACGTCGTTCTTATAGAAAATGCTTGTGTGTTGGTATTTTTTAGAAAAGGTTTGGTACAGGGCGATGTGAATCGCACAAGCACCAATTTGAAATTTCGAGGATGATTATCTCATACAACGAAATAATAAATTGTAAAAAAGGATTTTTGATTTTATTTTGATTTTGATTAATGAAATAAAGAAAGTTTGCTTTTGAGAAGGAAATAAATTGTCATTTTAAAAGGACTTTTACCCCACAATTTATATCCCGAGGATGATTATGTCATACAACGAAATAATAAGTTGTAGAAAGGGATTTTGAATGTTTTGATTAAAAGAATAATAAACAGAGAAAGCACAAGTACCTCACAATTTATATCCCGAGGATGATTATCTCATACAACGAAATAATAAATTGTAAAAAAGAATTTCGAATGTTTTGATTAAAAAGAATAATGAACACAGAGAGAGCACAAGTACCCCACAATTTATATCCCGAGGATGATTATCTCATACAACGAAATAATAAATTGTAAAAAAGAATTTCGAATGTTTTCATTAAAAAGAATAATGAACACAGAGAGAGCACAAGTACCCCACAATTTATATCCCGAGGATGATTATCTCATAAAACGAAATAATAAATTGTAAAAAGAGATTTATGAATGTTTTGATAAAAAAGAACTGAATAATAATAATAATGATAATAATACTAATAATAATAATAATAATAATAAATAATAATAATAATAATAATAATAATAATAATAATACCCACCCCCTGTTCACCCTAATTACTGTTGGTGTATGCCCTAGAGGGCCAATCATAATTGCGTTTTTATGATGTTATGACATTTTATATTATATATTATATATATATATATATATATGAGGCATTTCATTCATTAATTGTTTATTTATTTTAATGAACATTATGAAGTCCTTAGAATGGAATTATTTAAATATTAAATATTAGGTACATGACCTAATAGTGAGAATCCATTCTTAAATGTCCCTAGTCGAGTATTACTGAACCAACAGGACAACAGTAATGCATTGAGGCTAGTATGTGTATGGACTGATAACCTTTTCTCACAGGTTATGGATATGTGATATCAAATCTACACATAGGTATAATTGTAGTATACTGGATTGACTCGCCATGAGAACATCACATGGATCGTAACGTGAATGTCATAGATGATTCTCATAGTGATGATGGTACATGTGATCCTTCGACTTGAAGTTATTGCAATCCGCTACATGAGAAACTGTATGTTTTAATATCGTCAAACGTTATCCGTAACAGGATAATTATAAAGTCGATTATTGGATATATCGCGAATCATGTATGCAGATGTGAGTAACGTAGATAGGATTTGTCCCTCTCACATTACGAAAGATATATCTGTGGGCCCCTTGATGAGTAGGACTGAGTAAATGCATGGCCGTGCTGAAATGAATTAATGTGTGACATTAATCTCATTTAATTTTATCAGTCTACTCGGTAATCAAGAAACTAATGATTTGACTATACAAGATGACTAATTCCATGCTTGTGTTAAATCTAGATATTTGGACAAAGGGATTGAATTGTACAATAACATCGATCACGTAAAGGTTATGTCAAACCGTTGACTTTCTTATAACTTGGGTAACAGTGATGTGTTGCTAGATACCGCTCATTGTTTATATTATTAAATAGTATTTAATAATATTGCCAACGCTATGAGAACCTATAGGGTCACACACTAAAGCAGTTTTTAAATTGATGCTTAATTAGATTAAATTAGTGTGACTAATTTAATTGTATTGGGCTAACATCAGATGGGCCTAATAAGACACAAACTAGGTTTAGGTTTTCTATGAGATGAGAGTGGAGTGTTGGCTATAAATAGCAACACATATGAGCCTAGCCTTACACACAAGAATTTTGAATTCACACTCTCTCACTCAGAGAAAGCTAATCCTTGTTTTCTCTGAAATTCACTACTAGCATAGAGAGTCTCAGAGGAGCATCAAGGTGGACGTGTGACGGCCACAGCTGCTGTGTGGACTTCTAAAGGCTGCCGCTGCTACTGCGTCGGAAGGATTGACATAGCTCATTTCGTGTAGCTGTCACGCTTCAACAGGTAAATCAAATATGATTTATGATATTTCACAAGGGTCTATGGGAGGGAATTGCATGTAAAATTTTTGTTTTCCGCTGCTTCTATATGCATGATTTCCCAACAGTGGTATCAGAGCGACTTGTGAAAATGTATTTCTGTTTGATGGCATTACCTGTGATTTATATGATAAATACGGTTTTGTTATGTTTTTGTTTTTGTTTATGGGATAAACATGGTTTTGATTTTTTTTTATATGAATATGTTTTGTTCTTTTGATTATATGATAATCTCGAAATATACATGTTATGTGATAACATGATTTTTCTTCTTTGCCAATAAGGTTTCATGAAAACATGTTTTTGTTGATAGTGTTATGAGATAACTCTGTAACTCATTTTATATATTGATGTGTTTCGGTCAAAATTCGATTTTGATATATGTGGTTTAAGAAACACTCTTGTATAAACTTGATTTTCAAAAGGATGTGAGACACATAGATTCAAGAGTTGAATTCATATGTGTTCAATCATTATTTCAAAATTTTCTAATTCTTGATGATGAATTAGAATTTTTGAAATTCATATGATTATTCTCATTGTGATGAATTAATATTTATGAATCCATATGGCTATCTCAAATTTCAAAATTTATTTCTTTTTGAAATTTTGTCCAAGATTGGCTATTCTTGAATTTCAAAATCTTGTATCCATATCAGATAATTTGATTTTAAAGTATAGTTATTTTATATTCGAAAATCTGTTATCCTTAAAACCATTAAACCATGGAGCCAGCTGCATGTCACGATCTATATATCAACAGCGCCTATAATCCGAGAGTGAATGTAACGGTCAGCGCCTATGTTTGCTTTTGAATGAAAAGCGCCTATCGAACGTGACTTGGATTGCTTCATCGCTGCTAGTGGAGATTCTGCCTTTTACTTCTTGCGCCTATATACATTCACGATTATATATATACATTCACGTAAGCTCCACTATATACATTATATATATATATATATATATATATTCAAATTTTGAATATTTTAATTAATGAGATTAATTAAAAACAGAACACCTATATACATGGAGTATCTATATTTCAAATTTTGAAATATTTTTAATTAATGGGATTAATTAAAAACAGAACACCTATATATATGGAGTATCTATATTTCAAATTTTGAAATCCTTTTAATTAATAAGATTGATTAAAACGGAACACCTATATATATGGTATATTTGTATTTCAAATTTGAGATATTTTAATTAATATGAATAATTAAAATTTAAGATCTTTTATTAATATGTGATTAAATTTCATACGGGGCGCGTGTTTAATTTGTAATTGATTAAAATGATATAAAGTATTTCTTTATCATGTCATGGGATGCATGTATATAAGTTCTCATATGCTTTATTTATTTTATTCTATTATTACATGTATGTTGCATTTGCATGTTTTATGTATATGTATGAGATACATGTATGAATTTTATATGTTAAATGGTTTAACATTATATGGTGAGATCTATTTATAAAAATCCCTTA
>RYYW01000571.1:1927-32676 GCA_013621005.1 Aeschynomene evenia | reverse complement strand
GGGTCTGACGGGAATGTGTAACCCCGAGAGTTTAATCATACCTTAATTAAGGTGATTAGAGAAATAATCGCATTACTTAAGGTATAATTAGGATATATGTGTGTTAGAACGTGTTTTGATATATTTGCATGATTGAATATGTGTTATGTGTGTTATGTATTATATGTGTATGATAGAATGACATTTATGTTGCATTATGAGTAAAAATGTAAATTAAAATAGGAAAACGAGTTTAGGGAAATAATTTAATTAGGAATCATGAGAGGTTTTAAGTATTTAGGATTGTTTATAAGTTATATAAGTATATTAGGGTTGTGTAGGTGATTGGTGATGGTTTAGGAAGCTTTGGGGAGCAATTGAAGGTTTAGAACATGTAAAAACAATTTCTGCTGCTGTTGCTGTCATGTATCAGCATTCCGTCGCTAGCGGCTTGTTCTAGCTCGCTAGCGAGTAATATGGTCTGGAGCATCGCTAACGGCCGTAAACAGGCGCTAGCGGTGGGAGGCGGTGAAAGCGGTCGCTAGCGGCCGCCGTAAGCTCTCTAGCGACCAGCTCGATGACAGAACAGGATTTCTGCATTTTCACATTTTTATTTTAGCCCTTTACTTTTTATATTTGCTGATGAGTCCCCTCCGTCCTTAAGACCTTCCCTCACCTTGAAGGAACTTCATTTTCACTTAGAAAACTTCCCCAAACACTTCAAACTCTCTAAACGTAAACCACACCACCTCCAAATCCACAAAACACTCCAACCTTTACAAACTCTACCAAGACTTACTCAAATTTGAGTCTAAATCCACCCTTAGAATATTTACATCATTTATTCTCATCCCTACCGAACAAAGATCATTAGGAAGCTTCAGAACTTCATCCACCATCTTCAAGAATAAGGAAAACTTAAGAAGCAAGTAGCTTAAAGAAGGTTTTGGGAGTTCTTAGCTCTAAGGAGGCAAAACTACAAGAGGTAGGGGTTAGGTTTATGTTAGACAATGTATTCCTATGTTTTTCATGCATCAGTTTCGGTTTGAAATGGTTTTGTGCATTAAAATGACAACTGAGATGAACTAGTGCTGAGAACAGGATCGAAGCACGCGCTAGCGGCCAAGTTACAGCCGCTAGCGAAAGTACACGCGCTAGCGTTCATTTTATGGGCGCTAGCGGGTTTTTATACAGATTTAGACGCTAGCGGCCACATGGAGCGCGCTAGCGGCCAAATCGCAGGATTTCCTGCAGAATTCCATTTTATTGTTGTTTTGGCATTTTTAATAATTTTAATTTCATGGCTACATCTTCTATATGTCAGCATAATAAATATGTATATATATATATATATATATATATATATATATATAAGTACTAAATTACCAAGAAGATTTCTTAAATGACCTATGCAAGGAATTTCAAATGGATATTTGTATGTATTTATGATTGCAGTTTTGATGTGAATAATCTGAGATAGATGTGTAAATATATGTGCTATATGTATATGCTGAATGATAAGAATTATGATAAAATGTCATGTGAAGTGAGAAATGAGTTTATGAGTAGCTTTCTCTACAAACGGTATTGACAAGGGAGGTTGGCACCCTCGGTCCCCAATACCATTTTGTAAAAGAAAGTGAATAAACCCCTCTTCTCCACAAATTCCTAGTAGAAACTAGAGAGGTATGAGCTCATAGCCTAGGGGACGGTGATGCGGAGGTAGAAAGTAAGAGGGTTGTGCCATTTATAGTAAAAGTTCATGACACATGACATAATTGATGTTTTATTTGTAATATATTGTATCTTAATTATGTAATAGACATTGCTTACATATCAGATGCATGCATTAATACAATTATCAAAGATGCATATAGATGTGACACTCCGGAAAATTATATGAATATGTTCTTTAGAAATAATATTAATTAACTTATACATGTATCACTGCTTTTAAAATAAACCAGAGTGATCCCTCTATTGAGTCCGTGGAGCTCACCCCAATTCCACCACTATTTGTTTTAGATACAGATCAAGACACAGGTCCCTCTACTAGGTGAGCAGGCTGATACTGACAGAGGATTGAAGACTCGGACACATGGAGAGACTTACGCTTTAGAGTCTTATCTTTCTGATATTTTGTATTATCATGTTATGTATTATCTGACGTTTTAGTTGAGTTTATAAGAGATCTATAAGTGACTGTACACGCTTATGGTACTCTTAGAAACTCTAATACTCTACTATTATAATATTAGTTCGGATTTTACGTTTATATGTGTAATTCCTATGTGTACCTGAATCTATATGTATGTAATGAGCCACTTTCATGTAATATTGTATTACGGTTACGTGCATTCACAGATTCATAGTTTGATATATCAGATTATGCCTCATCGCGTACAAGCCACAATTTAGAACTTGCGCTTTTACTTTGAAAATTTTACGGCCCTATTTTCCACGTATCCATATTTTAAAAGAATTGACTCTGAAATAGAATGATAACATATGATGATTAACTCATTATGACTTAAGCATAAGGAGGTAATTATTAGGGTGTTACAGAATGGATAGGTGCATGATTGATGCCGCTAGTGGTGGTGCCTTGATGGATAAGACTCCGGCGGATGCAAGGATCCTGTTCGAAAACATGGCTGTGAACTCACAGCAATTTGGCACAAGGGCTACTGCTATGACGAAAGGGGTGAATGAGGTAACTCAGACAGAGAATGGTGGCCTCTACCAGAAGCTGGATGAAATTGCAACATTCATGAAGCAATTGGCCATCAACCAATCCAAACCGGGAACCCCAAGTCAGATGATGGTGTGTGGGATCTGTTCTTTGCACTGCCACATGACCGACCAATGCTCGCATCTACAGGATGAAGCAACAATGGTGGCAGCTGCAAATACCTTTCCGCGAAAGCCTCAATTTCAGCAAAACAATCACCAAGTTGGAGAAATCACCCGAACCTGAGGTGGAACAATAATCCACAACCACAACAAGCCCAACCAACTCAGCAGGTCCGGTATCAACTTCCCCATCAAAGTCAACCCCAAGCTCCATACCAAGCTCCATTGCCTCTTCCTCCACCACCCCAATAGTTGGCTTTACCTGCACCCCCCACATCTGCTGAACCATCTCTTAGTGATGTGATGAAGTTACACATGGAACAACAAAAGATGATGTTGGATCTGCAAAATGAGGTCAACCAGATGAGAGGAGGCAAGGCTGGTTCTGATTGCGAGGGGAGTGTGCATGTCGTTCAATTGAGGTCAGGTAGAGCACTTAAGGACCCAAAATCACCTCAAGCAACAAAGGAGGATGATTTACTTGAAACGGAGAATACTGAGGTCGATCCACTTGTAGAAGAAGTAATCTCCGAGTTGGTTCCAAAGGGGCCAGACACATTCCAACCTCCTATCCCGTTTCCTCAAGCAACCTTGGCAGAAAAGAAGAAAAAAGGAAGTGGAACTAGACAAGGTGCTATTGGACATCTTCAAAAGTGTGGAGGTGAACATTCCCTTGCTCGATGCTATCAAGCAGATTCCTAAATATGCCAAATTTTTAAAGGAATTATGCATCAATAAAAGGAAACTCAAAGGGAACGAAAAGGTAAAATTTGGGGTGAATGCTTCTTTAATAATCACTCCAAACCTCCCACAGAAATGCAAGGATCCTGGCACTTTCACCATTCCATGCATTATTGGCAACATGCAATTCCGGGAAGCAATGGCTGATTTGGGCGTAGCCATAAATGTCATGCCAAGATCGGTATATCAAGCTCTGAACATCGGAGCACTCAAAATCACATGCGTGATCATCCAATTGGCTAACCACACCATTCAACAACCGGATGGACTCTTGGAAGACGTGTTGGTAAAGGTAAATGATCTAATTTTTCCAGCTGATTTTTTATGTATTGGAATGACGCAAGATGGAGAATGTAACCAAAAAGCATTAATCATTGGTAGACCTTTTCTAAAAACTACAAAAGCCAGGATTGATGTTCATGCCGGTAGCCTCTCTATGGAGTGTGGGGAATTCAAGGTCCAATTCAATTTGAAAGATTCCATGAAATTCCCATCCGAGAACCATTCAGTATTTTCACTAGATATCATGGAAACTTTGCTCGAAAACAACATTGATGGTATCTCGAATGACTTATATTCATGGTTAGACTTTGACCTTGAATTCAACTGTCCAGAGTTTGAAAAGTGTGATGATCTTTGTGAAAGTTGTTTAGCAATGGATTTGTCCTTGAAGGTGCCTCAAGAATGCTCAATTTTAACCGATAAATTCGAGAATGAGGCCCATGGAACAGATTCCTCTCATACTGGGAACGATGACACCGCTACTGAAATTCTGCAGCAGAGTGTCGCGCCCGGGCGCCCTCAGAGCGCACGTGCGCAGTATAGAAATTTCTGATTCTGCTGTTTTCTGCAATTCTGAGCAAACTCTTTCTATTGCTAACTCCAATTCGAGATATAATGCTTGTTCTTCTGCTAAGGTGTTCTCTATTTCAGGTGACTTAAAGGAAGGGGAGCAAAACATTCCAAAAGAGGAGTTTAAACCACTTCCCCCACACCTCAAATACGTTTTTTTGGGAGAAGGGCAGAACCAACCAGTGATTATCGCTAATGACCTCTCATCCGAGCAAGAAGAGAGACCGTCAATGTATTAAAAGGTCATAAGGCGGCAATTGGCTGGACATTGGCAGACATAAAGGGTATCAGTCTTTCTACATGCACTTATCGCATCTTTTTGTAGGAGGAGGCCAAACCAGTAAGGCAACCTCAAAGAAGGCTGAACCCTCTGATCCTTGACGTTGTGAAGAAGGAGGTCACCAAGTTGCTGGCAGCAGGGATCATTTACCCCATCTTTGACAGTCAATGAGTCAGTCCAGTTCAAGTAGTGCCAAAGAAGTCAGGAATAATTGTGATTCGCATTGAAAACAATGAACTCATTCCCACAAGAATTCAGAACAGTTGGAGGGTGTGTATTGATTACCGGAGACTCAATCAAGCCACCAGGAACGATCACTTCCCTCTGCCCTTTATTGATCGAATGTTGGAGAGACTCGCAGGCCAGTCACATTACTGTTTCTTGGATGGATTCTCAAGATACGTCCAAATCCACATAGCCCCTGAAGATCAAGAGAATACCACTTTCACATGCCCCTTTGGTACGTATGCCTACCGCCGCATGCCGTTTGGACTTTGCAACGCACCAGGTACCTTCCAGAGGTGTATGGTAAGCATCTTCTCCGATTTTCTTGAAAATTGCATGGAGGTATTTATGGATGATTTTACTGTCTTTGGATCCTCTTTTGATGACTGCTTGCATAGTTTGGAAAAGGTTTTGAAAAGATGTATTTCTGTCCGCCTTGTTTTTAAACTTTGAAAAATGTCATTTTATGGTAAAATAAGGTGTGGTACTTGGGCATGTCATCTCTAAAGCTGGAATTTCGGTAGACAAAGCTAAATAGATGTTATTTCCTCTCTTCCTTACCCCGCTAGTGTGCGGGAAGTTCGTTCTTTTCTTGGGTCATGCAGGGTTCTATAGGAGATTCATAAAGGATTTCAGAAAAATTGCTTTACCCATGACCAAGCTTCTATAGAAGGAAGTTGAGTTCCAGTTCGATGATGCATGCAAGGAGGCTTTGACAAACTGAAGGAGCACCTCACCATTGCACCCGTTATCCAACCACCAGACTAGACGCTCCCATTTGAGCTCATATGTGTTGCATCCAACTATGCATTGGGTGCTGTCTTGGCCCAATCGGTGGGTAAGGTTTCTCATGTCTCTATTACGCTTCTCGTACTTTGGATGCTGCACAATCCAATTATACCACTACTGAAAAAGAGCTCCTAGGCATTGTTTTCGCATTGGATAAATTTCGATCATACTTGCTAGGCTCTAAGGTTGTGGTATATTCGGATCATGCAGCTCTAAAGTATCTTTTAAAGAAACCTGAAGCCAAGCCAAGGTTGATTAGGTGGATGCTACTCTTACAATATTTTGATTTAGAAATACAGGATCAGAGTGGTGCTCTAAATTTGGTTGCTGACCATTGAGTAGAGTTGAGCACCTTCCCAAAGATCCCCTTCCACTTAATGACTCTTTTCCTGAAGAGCACTTATTAAAGGTTGATGTAATTCCATGGTATGCACCTATTGCCAACTACTTGGCAGGCCAAGTTATCCCATCAAATCTTTCAATATCCCAAGTAGAAAAGTTTAAAATTGATTGCAAATACTACTTGTGGGATGCACCATATTTATGGAGACTCGGGGCTGATCAAGTAATTAGGCGTTGTGTGGATAACATGGAATTCCAATCAATCTTAACTTTCAGACATTCTGGGCCTAGCGCGGGTTACTTTGGACCACACCGCACTGCTAGGAAGATCCTTGATTGTGGTTTTATGGCCCTCTATCAAGAGGGACTCTTATGAGTTTGTAAAATCATGTGAGCAATGTCAGAGAGCTGGAAATAACTCATGGAAAAATGAAATGTCCAAACAACCCTTACTATTTTGCAAAATTTTTTATGTTTAGGGAATTGATTTCATGGGTCCACTTCCTAGCTCTTGTGGCTTTGTTTACATCCTTCTCGCTTGTGGATTATGTCTCAAAATGGGTGGAAGCAATCGCCACCCGAACTAATGATTCCGCAATTGTAGTTGCTTTTGTTAGGTCCAATATTTTCTGGCAGGTTCGGAACACCCAGGGCCATCATTAGTGACAGAGGGACTCACTTTTGCAATAGAAGCAAGGATGCCTTACTCCGCAAGTACGGGGTTGTTCATAAGATTTCTACAGCCTACCACCCCCAAACTAACGGACAAGCAGAAATCTCCAATCGTGAGATCAAGAGTCTTAGAGAAGGTAGTGAATCCTAACAGGAAGGATTGGAGCTTAAGGCTAGATGATGCACTGTGGGCATAAAGAACAGCTTTCAAGACCCCAATAGGCATGAGCCCATTTCCTACTTGTGTTTGGGAAGGCATGCCACTTACAAGTGGAACTGGAACACAGAGCCTACTAGGCCATCAAGCAATGCAACATGGATCTATCCTTAGCAGGGGAACACCGGAAACTCCAATTGCAAGAATTGGAAGATTTGCGCCTGGAAGCCTATGAGAGCTCACGGTTATATAAGGAAAAGTCAAAGGCATTCCACGACAGCAATATTTCCATAAAAGAGTTCAAGGACGACCAAGAAGTGTTGCT
Organism: Aeschynomene evenia; assembly: GCA_013621005.1. Classification (NCBI taxonomy): domain Eukaryota; kingdom Viridiplantae; phylum Streptophyta; class Magnoliopsida; order Fabales; family Fabaceae; genus Aeschynomene; species Aeschynomene evenia. The sequence continues at coordinate 25,461 of RYYW01000571.1, read as the reverse complement.
CTACAACTCAAGGCTGAAATTGATGGCTGGGAAACTCAGATCCAGATGGGACGACCCCTTCATTGTATCTAAGGTATTTCCACATGGAGCAGTGGAGATCTGTTGTCCAAAAACTAACTCAAGATTCAAGGTCAATGGACATGTAACACCCTAATAATTACCTCTTTATGCTTAAGTCATATTGAGTTAATTATCGAAAATTAACATCTTGTTTCAGAGATTAAATTTGAGTAAAGTAATAATACGTGGAAAATAGGGCCGATTTATTTTTCAAAAGAAACGGAAGTTTAAAAACTCGGCTTGTGCGGTATAATTGATATGAATAAATATATCATTCTAAGAAAACTACTCAAACTACTCATTACAAATACATAACATTAGATCAGACAACGGTGGCCCACATGTACATAGTAACGTATTACAGTATCTGAGATACATGTAATGTCATAATTATCATAGATGATATAAGTATATAGTGGTGAACTTTTAAGAAAATCATAAGCTTGTACAGCCACTTACAATTTCCTTAGAGGTTCTCAAAAAGTGACATAGATCATAAAGTACAAATATAAGATGTAACAAAAGTAATACTAATAGTCCTAAGCTCCAGAGCTTTCAAACTTAATCTTCACGTAAGCTCCAAATCGCTCAACCTATAGACGTACCGGCACCCCTGTCTGTATCTAAAACAAAAGTGGTGGAATAGGGTGAGCTCCACGGACTCAGTAGGGGGATCACTCCGGTTTAATATAAAAATAGTGTAATATGCAAGATCTATTTCATTGGAGACTTCATAAATCAATTTATATCCGGAGTGTCTTACCTATATGCGTCTTGATTTATATGTATGCATTATACATATAAATCTGAAAGCACCACTACTTATTTAATTTCTGACCATTGCATATACATAGACTCATCCTTGATAGGTGCATATTATACCTTTATTTGAATTGGCACTAACCCTCTTATCTCTTTCTACCTCCACATCACCAAATCCCAAGACTATGAGCTCATATCTCTCTAGTTTTTACTAGACACACGGGGAAAGAGGGGTTTCTCACCTTCCCTTACCAGTGATGTCAGTGACCGAGGTTGCCAATCCTCCCTTACTGACGACACTAGTGACCGAAGGTTACAATTGCTTACTTGATCTATTATTGTCTTTCTTTCATATTCAAATTATCATAATTTGACTTGTCATAGCATTACAACATGTAAGCACATACAAACTGAATATCTTATTCTGGAATTTAAGTATAAATTATTCACAACATGGTTATTTCATCACTCCCTTGAAAACATATCATTTTGCACATAATTGCATCTACATGTCATTTTCTTTTTAATTTGCTTGATTCTTTTCATAATCACCATTATCTATTTTAAACATATGTAATAAACTTGTTACAGTAGTTTAGATCCTCAAAAAAGGGTTAGAAATCATTAAAATGCAAAATCACAAAATTCAGCATTTTTAAACAATTCTGCAGAATTCTGCGAAATGGCCGCTAGCGCGTCCTTTGTGGCCGCTAGCGTCCTATAATGCACGACCACTCGCTAGCGCCTAATGTATGGTCGCTAGCGCGTGATCATTCGCTAGCGGCTATGATTTGGCCGCTAGCGCGTGTCCCGACTCTGCATCCAAACCAGTTTCAGAACAGCCATCATACTCAAGCATATAATGATTTCTAACCGATCCTTATGCATAAAAACACACAAATATGCATTATAACATAAATCTAAACCCCTACCTCTTGTAGTTTAACCCTCTAACACCAAGAACCACCTTGTTCTCCCTTGAGCTACTTGTTTAACAATCTATCTAGCTTTTGATGATGGTGAAGATGATCTTAGAGCTTCTGATGATATATGATCGATCTAAAATGAAGGAAATAGGATAAGAAATTCGGATATGGGGTCAGGTTCTTTGTGTGCTGAGTTTTGGATGGTGTAGTGATGAGTTTTGTTAAGTTTGGAAGATATGGAGTTGAGAGAATTTTTGTTTGAAGAGTTAGAGACTTTGAGATTATGTTTTCTGAGGGTTATGTGGTCTCTTCAGAGGTAGGTAAGGGTTTTGGGACGAAGGGGGCTAAGGGAAAATTATTAAAAGATGAGGGACATGAGAAAAATGCAAAATTTTGCAGAAATGCTATTCTGTCATCCAGCTGGTCGTTAGCGCGTGTTTCGCGGTCGCTAGCGACCGTTCTTACCGCATTACCCGCTAGCGCCTTTTTACTGTCGCTAGCGAGGGACCTCTACCGACTCTTCCACTAGCAAGCTAAGCTGGCCGCTAGCGATGAGTACTGCTACATGACAGTAGCAGTAAGCAACATACTCCAAAAATTCCTAAAATGCATCTAACTCACTCCAAACCTTTACCAACAGTTCCTATTAGTACTTATACACTTGTGCAAACATACTCTTACCAGAATTACCATTTATTTCTTAAATTCCCTACCTAGATCATCATTCTTAACTCAAGTTTATATTATACTAACTTCTCAATCTTATGCAATGCACTTATCATTTCTAATACACATTTATCCATATAGTACACATAACACATATTTAGTCAATCATACATGTCAATAATACATACTAATACACATATATCCCAATTATGCCTTGATCGAAGTGATTTTCACTAAATCCCTCCGATTAAAGCATAATTAGGATTTTGGGGTCTTACAGGACACATGAAGGTGCTTGCGACGTGAAAAGGGGGTTGAATCACGTCTGCTTAAAAACTTTGCTTCCTGAAACTTGCAATTCTGATCAAGCTATAAGCTTGTCTAGTTATAGAGTGCAGCGGATTAGAGAATGATGCAAGCTTAAGTTTCGAATTAGCTTAGCCGTAGGTGTAAGGCTTGCTTATGTTATAATCACTTTTTGCTTGTAGATTAAGTAATTGATGTAGCCTTTGAGCTTTGGCTCTAGGTGGCTAAGTTATGTTATTTTAATCAAGTTAGGTGCAAGTGTGTGTGCTCTATGTTATGCGAAAATGCTATGTAAAAGATAAAGGTAGAGAGAGTGCACACAGTAAGTTTTTATACTGGTTCGGCAATGTGCCTACTCCAGTCCTCAAGCTTCACTTGAGAGTTTACTAATCACCACCTCCAAACACTTGAAGGATTTCTGCCTCAGCACACCACTGGGGACTTCTTGCACTTCACACTTGAAGTGACTAACTGCACCTCAGCCTAGAGATGACTTCCTTGCCTTCAACACTGAAGGTCTTTCTACCCTGCCTTGAACCTTCAAGGACTTCTGCCTTCACAACTAGAAGGACTTGTACAAACTGTAAATTGAAGAGGTTCTTGTGATTCTAAGAATCAAATAAGAACTTAGATGCAACTAAACTTTGCTCTTATTTGATCTTCAAAGCTTAACTTGCAAATGCAAGGATATTCAAATTGTTCTTAGCTAAAATCTTACAAATTACCCCTTTTGATCTAAATGTATATGAATTCGAGTACAAATAGTTGTTAGAATTTTTGACAGAGTTTCAGCTTTTTTTGTTCTTAATTCTCTTGATGCTCTTGTCAAATGACGGGGTATTTATAGGCATCAAAGTCCACTTCTAAATAAGGAAACATTGAACTTGTCTTTAATGCTTGAGCTCATGCTTCCATGCGCCTATGCTTACTCGAGCTTGCTTGAGCTTAATCTTGCTTGAGCTCCCTTGGTGTGCTTAGCTTGTTCTACTATCACCAAGCCTAGGTGATTAGCTTTGGTTGCTAGGTAGCTTTGCTTACTAGCTTGAGCTTGCTTGAGCTTCCTAGATGTGTTGAGCTTGTATTTTGCTCCACCTAGAGGTAGCTTGTGTTGCAAGAAGCTTCCCTTGGTGTCTTGAGCTTAAGCTATGCGCCACCTATAGCTTGCTTGTGGTGCAAGAAGCTTCCCTTGGTGTCTTGAGCTTATGCTATGCTCCACCTATAGCTTGCTTGTGGTGCAAGAAGCTTCCCTTGGTGTCTTGAGCTTATGCTATGCAACACCTATAGCTTGCTTGTGGTGCAAGAAGCTTCCCTTGGTGTCTTGAGCTTATGCTATGAGCCTCTAGCTATAGCTTATGCTATGAGCCTCTAGCTTTAGCTTGTGCTATGTGCCTCTTAGCTCCTTAAGCTTATGTTATGTGCCTCTTAGGTGCTCATTTGCTTCAAGTGTTTTGTTAATATTTTTAATACCTCATAGGTTAACCTCCTGAAACACTTGATGAAACCATTAGTATTCACAAGCAAAATTCTTATCCAACACTTAGAGATTTTTATCATTCAAAACATCTTATGACAATGTAGGGTTTTTGGAGCTAACAATCTCCCCCTTTTTGATGATAACAATCTTAAGTAGAATAAGAGTTTTGTTTGATCTTATTATGAAAAATTATTCTTAAGTCTTTGGGACTTAGGAATTATTTCTCATAGTAGCATAATCATAATATGGAGAGATAAGCAAATAGTAGAATTAAACTTTTGTAATTTAACTTATGCAATAGCAAAATACAAAGAAATGCTTAAGGATATGCATAAAGAGAAATAATTAAGATAAAATAAGCTACTTGCTCCCCCTAGGTGTATGCACCTATAGTACTAAGATCATACTAGAAGCTACTACTTCTTGTACTTTTGTTCTACTTTTCCTCCCCCTTTGTTTTCATCAAAAATCAACCCAAACAAGGAGTGGTCTTCACATGTAGGGCCTATTGCCTTTAAGTTCTAGGAAGAGTAGATCCCAAATTTCACTAAGAGTGTTGGTGTTGGGGCTTGCATTGGATGAACTTGATCTTTGCCGGTAGTAACCCAAACCTTGAACTTCCAAGTTGTGAAATGAAGCAACCAAGTCTTGATGAGGTTGTGGTGGTGAGGATGGTCAAATGACCTCTAGAGGGATAAAAAATTTATTTCCTTTGAGGTGGTGGTTCTTCATGAGTAGCATGCTCCCCCTCAACTTCACTTATCCTCCATGTTGTTGGTATCTTCAAGGTTCTCACCTTGATCAATCTCCCCCTAAACATTTGCAACCTTCTTGATTGAACAAAAAGTTTCAATCTTTTGATTATTGGGTAAGGTTTAAACAAAAAGTTTCAGCCTTTGTGAACTTTTTAACATGGATTCACAAAAAAAGTTTGAACCATTGTGAACTTTTAGCATGAATTCACCAAAAAGTTTCAACCTTTGTGATCTTTTAACATGAGGTGAGGTAAAGGTGAGAACTTTAGGTGTAAAGGTGAGAGCTTTAGGTGTAAAGGTGAGAGCTTTTTGAGGGTGAGGGCTATAGAAAGGTAAAGGTGAAGGCTTTATGTATAAAGGTGATGACTTTGTGTGTAAAGGTGAATGCTTTAGAGGTAAAGGTTTGAGCTTTAGGTGTAAAGGTTGGAGTTTTATGAAGGTGAAGGTGAGAAAATGGTAAAGGTGAAGACTTTATGTATAAAGGCTAGAGTTTTGAGTGTAAAAGTGTGAGCTTTATGAGAAAAGGTGGAAGCTTTATGAAGGTTGGAGGTGATAGAGATGAGGTGAGGTGATGAGAGGCTAGGTGAAAAATAATAGTGGAGGCTAGGTGAAAAATATGAGAGAAGGCTAGGTAGAGAATATGAATGGAGGCTAGGTGAAAAATATGAGAAGAGGCTAGGTGGAAAATATGAGTGGAGGCTAAGTGAAAAAAATATGAGAAGAGGCTAGGTGGAAAATATGAGAAGAGGCTAGGTGGAAAATATGAGTGGAGGCTAGGTGAAAAAAAATATGAGAAGAGGCTAGGTGGAAAATATGAGTGGAGGCTAGGTGAGAATATGAGAAGAGGCTAGATGAAAAAAATATGAGAAGAGACTAGGTGGAAAATATGAGTGGAGGCTAAGTGAAAAAAATATGAGAAGAGGCTAGGTGGAAATTAAAATATGAGTGAAGGCTAGGTGAGAGAGAGAGACTAGGTAGAAATAATGAGCATAGACTAGGTGAAAATATGAGTGGAGGCTAAACAAAAAGTGGAGGCTAGCTAGAGAGAGAGGAGGGGGCGAAATTTGAGAGGGTGAGAGGAGAAAGAAATTTTTTTTTTAAGAGATTTGAGAGAAAAAAGATTGGTGTGTGATTGGTTGAACATTTAATGAGAGAATATGCAATTAGAGTGTCACAACCAATGGGAAGGCTCCATGAGAGTGTCACAACCAATGGGAAGGCTCCATGAGGATATATTAGCATTTAATGAGATTTCCCAAGATGCTCTCATATTTTAAATTATTGCAAGACAATTAATGAATAAATTAACATTAATTTTTGAATCTTGCAAAATTAAATAACAAAAATAAAAATTATTTTTGTTAAATAATATATATATGGGGCGAAAATAATAGAGTGGGGTCCACTAAAATTTTAAGTTGATCAACTAATTAGCAATAGTTGACCCCTCTAGAGCTTAGTTGACTTTTTAATTGCAAAGATGTCCTTCCTCCTTACTTTCTAGTAAGCTCTGCGCCACTTCTCCTCCTCCCATGAGCTTCACTTTAAAATTTTTGCTTTCCTAGCTTTATCTAGCTCATGTACTCAAACTAGTAGTCTAGTACATACAATACTACCATTGGGGAGGTATAGCTAACTTCTTGAAAATTTTAGATTTTTCTTTTTTATCGCTTTTTTTTTTATTAATTTTTTTTTCATTTCTTTTTAAATTATTTTTTTTTTCGTTTTTTTTTTATAACCTTGAAATTTTTCAAAAAGGTTTTAAGCTAAGCATATCCTTCAACATGTTGAAGCGATCTTCAGCTAAAGGCTTTATTTTATGTCAGACACTTGATCTTCCGTATTTACAAATTTTAACTCAATATCACCTTTTTGCACATGGTCTCTTATGAAATGGTGTTTTATATCTATGTGCTTAGACCTAGAATGTTGAATGGGGTTCTTAGCTAGAGCTATTGCACTAGTATTATCACAAAAGATTGGAATCTTTTCATACCTTAGGTGATAGTCCATGAGTTGGTTCTTGACCCATAGCATTTGAGAGACACATCCAGCTGCTGCTACATATTCTGCTTCAGCTGTGGATAAAGCAATTGTGCTCTGCTTCCTGCAGCTCCAGGTGATGAGTGCATCTCCAAAGAATACACAACATCCACTTGTGCTCCTCCGGTCTACTCTGTCGCCTGCATAGTCTGCATCACAGTAACCTGCAACCACAGAAGAAGTACCCTTCTTGTACCAAAGGCCAAGATTAGTAGTACCTGACAGGTATCTCAAAATTCGCTTGACTGCTGTTAAGTGTGAGTGCCTTGGACTAGATTGGAACCTAGCACAAATGCCTACGCTTAACTGAATGTCAGGCCTAGAGGCAGTTAAATAAAGTAGGGAACCGATCATACCTCTATAGGTGCTTTCAAACACTTTTTTTCCATTTTCATCCAGGTCGATGACTTGTGATGGGTGCATTGGAGTGCTCAAAGGCTTTGACTTGTCCATCATGAACCACTTCAAGAGTTCCTTGGTATACTTCTCCTGATGGATGAAGGTACCATCTGTCTCTTGCTTAATTTGAAGTCCTAGAAAGAACTTGAGCTCACCCATCATGCTCATCTCGAACTCCCCCTGCATCAACTCAGAGAATTTCTTGCAAAGAGATTCGTTAGTAGCACCAAAAACTATATCATCAACATAGATTTGAACAATAAGAAAATTAGAGTTCTCAGTTAATGTAAATAGGGTGGTGTCAACCTTTCCGCGAGTAAATCCATTTTCTATCAGAAAACTGCTTAGTCTATCATACCAAGCTCTAGGAGCTTGTTTGAGACCATAAAGAGCTTTTGATAGATGATAAACATGCTCAAGATAGGTCTCACTTTCGAAACCTGGTGGTTGTCTAACATAGACTTCTTCATTCAGATAGCCATTGAGGAAAGCTGATTTGACATCCATCTGATAGAGTTTGAAGCCCTTGTGAGCCGCAAATGCTAGTAGCATTCTTATCGCCTCCAGCCTTGCAACCGGGGCAAATGTCTCATCATAGTCTATGCCTTCTTGTTGGTTGTAGCCTTGAGCAACCAACCTTGCCTTGTTGCGGACCACCTTGCCAGCTTCATCGAACTTGTTTCGGAACACCCATTTGGTACCTATGATTGATTTACCTTTGGGTTTCCTCACAAGTGTCCAAACATTGCTCTTCTCGAACTGGTTAAGTTCTTCTTGCATGGTAGCTACCCAACTAGGTTCATCCAAGGCTTCTTGGATGGTTTCAGGTTCTACTTCTGAGACTAAAGCATAGTTGGCGTCAAAGGTTAGAGACCTTCTGGTTCTGACACCTAGTGAAGGATCTCCTAAGATTTGATTTCCTGCAACTGTTCTTAGGTCATTGACACCCCTGTACCCTCTAATGGGTGAGGATGGCGCCACCTCTGGGTTTACCTCATTGCTTTGAGGTGTGTTGGGTTCTGGAGCTACAATGTTATTTTGAGCGTCTCCCCCTGTGTTATGTGACTTCTTGAGAATTGGGAAATCATCTTCATCATCCTTGAGTGGTGGTTGATGTTCGCACTGCTTAGGCTCTATTACTAGGTCTCTTAGTCTTTCTTCAAGGTCCTCCACTGTATGTTTGATATCATTTTTGAGTTCCTTGAACTTTATGTGGATGGTTTCTTCGACCGTTCTTCGTTGTTTGTTATAGACCCTGTAAGCTCTGGATACAACAGAGTATCCTAGAAACACTCCTTCATCGGATTTGGAATCAAACTTTGATAGTTTGTCCCGTGTGTTCAGGATAAAGCAAGGTGAGCCAAAAATATGGAAGTAAGAGATGTTGGGTGTTCTTCCTTTCCAAAGCTCATAAGGTGTCTTGTTGAGACTTGGTCTTAGAAAAACACGGTTTTGGATGTAACAAGCTGTGTTGACAGCTTCCGCCTAGAAACCCTTTGATAAACCACTTTCTAAAAGCATTGTTCTTGTCATCTCGATGAGGCTTCGGTTCTTTCTCTCAGCTACTCCATTTTGCTGTGGAGTTCTAGGAGATGAGAACTGATGAGCAATGCCTAGGTTCTCACAAAATTTTTCAAAAGCTTTGTTTTCAAATTCACCACCATGATCAGAACGAATGGTGATGATGTGAGAGCCCTTTTCATTTGAAATTGTTTTCACAAAGGTTTTAAACTTTTCAAAAGTCTCATCCTTATGCGCCAAGAAAATAACCCATGTGAATCTGGTGAAATCATCTACTATGACAAGGCAGCAATGTTTCCCTGCTAGTGAAGCTGTCCTAGTAGGTCCAAATAGATCCATGTGAAGTAGCTCAAGTGGTTTCGTAGTTGAGACTACTTTCTTGCTCTAAAAGGAGGCTTTGGTCTGTTTTCCCTTCTCACAGAAATCACAGGTGGAGTCCCTGTCATAACGGATCTTGGGAAGCCCTTTGACTAAGCTTTTCTGAGATAGCTCAGAAAGCAGTTTCATATGGGCATGACCTAGCTTCTTATGCCAGAGCCACTTGTCATCCTCAATGGATGCAAGACACTTCACGTCTTGATCTAGAAGGTCCTCTAGGTAGATGACATAGGTGTTGCCTAGTCTTCTTCCCTCAAGGATTACCTTGCCAGTTGCAAGATCTATCACATTACAATACTTAGCAAGAAACTCAACCTTTAAGCCCTTATCACAAAATTGACTTATGCTTAAGAGATTGTGAGTCAGGCCATCTACGAGTAAAACATCGGATATTTGATGGGTTTGAGTTTTACCTACATTTCCCTTACCAATGATCTTGCCTTTGGCTCCACCACCGAAACGCACTGTTCCTTTTCTTTTTGATTTGACCTCTTTGAACCAATGCTTGCTCCCAGTCATGTGCCTTGAGCAGCCACTGTCCAGGTACCATTTCTCATCTTGCAAAGGTGGATGCTGCTCCTGATGGTTTACCTGAGCTTGATGTTCCTGCATTCACAGATGAAGAGTTTTTAGGTACCCATGCCTTCTTGGGTCCTTTTGTGTTAGCCTTTCCAGCCTTTGGCTTAGGCTGCTGAGAGTTCCAGTTTCTCTTGGAGGTACCTTTCCTAGTGCCACTCTTGGCTTTGGATGTGGTTCCTCTTTTGAACATTTGACATCTCTCTCTGCTATGCCCATGTTTAAAACAAAAAAGACAGGTAGGTATAGGCTCTCTATCTGTTGGTGGTATCAAAGTGTCTTAGTAAAAATACTTAAAAAAAATACTAGCAATATATATATATATATAATACAACAACATGCAAAATACTCCAAAAACAACAAATACAAAATCAGACAACAGCGAAATAACAAAGCATGCGGCAACCAACTAGCTTCAAGATAGTGGCCAAAACAGGAAAAACAACAAATTAATTGCCAGAGAAGCAAAAATAAGAGAATTAGATTACCAGAAAGATGCAAAGATGCAAGGATCCAATTCAAGGGTTGCTAATGATGGCTCAGTGCTGACCCTTAAGAATGGCAATGCAACAAGCTTTCTGACTTGGGAGCCTGTAGATATTGATGAATGGATTATTTGTCATGTGTATAAAGAAGCATGATTTTAGCAGAGAGAAATTATTAGTTTATATATTAGAAGTGTTGGGTGGTACTAAGAAGGTTATATATGTGTACCGACTTGTCCAAATTATTATTATTATTATTGTTGTTATTTAATTATATTAGATTATGTTATATTATTATAATATATTAGTCTCTAGTATTATTAGTATAAGATAATACATGTACAACACTACAACTTAAATACACATTCAATACGAAATCATATCTCACTGTACTCCAATTAGTTAAATAATGCGAAACAATACAAAATCGTACGAATTAGTAGCAACTAGTTAAAGAAGAAGAAATTTACTACTGTACTCCAATTAACTAACTAAACAAAATTGGTGCCAGCATGGCCATGGTGTAGCAAATAGTGAGCAATTTGATCTCTAGCTTGCATTGAATTAGCAGATCTGATAGCATTCTCGGCAACCATCTCATCACCAAAAAGCTCAAACTCCCACTCAAGATCAAAAGAAAAAAGAAAAAGAGAAAACAGAATAGACAATAGAAAATGACCTGAACAGTTTGAGGAACTACAGAAGATTGTTGCTGCAATAACTTGCGATCGAGGATGTTTGAAAGCGAGACATGTGTAGAGCAATCTCTCTTGCTCCTCACAACGTTTCCTTCAGAATCGTGAAATCTGATTCTAGAAATCAACAATACATTAGTTTGAATTTCCTGGAAACTAATTATAACTCTCAAACCCAATTACTATGATCTATATCTCACTAGCATGAGGAGGTTTAGGTTAGATAACACACCTCTGATTTAATGCATACAATATGATTAATTGTAGCAAAAATTGAGAAATACCTGTCTATCTTTAATTTGCTGGATTTTAATTTAGATATCTAGGTAGATAGATATTAAATATTGTCCATGTCTTATTTTTTTGGATAAGCAAAAAATAAAATAAAATAAAAGCAAATTATTGAACATGGACAACTTTAGCCTAGCAATGTATACCACTAAAATTAATATGCTGAGGGAATGGAATAGATAGAGCAAGAGTTGCATGAAATGATAACTTTCTTGTGATCCCTCTCAGTCTCTCTAATAATTAAAACGAAGAGTAATGCTAGCTAGCTACTACTACTACTTGACGTTGTTGATCTTATAACTCACTACTTTTCTAACTTTTGTTCATAACAAAAATAACAAGATTGATAACTTTCTTGTGATCTCTCAGTCTTCCGTGTTTCTAGCTTCTTCTCTTCCCCCAAGCTAGCTTAATTAAGAGCTGTAAGTCATTTCGTTAATTAAGAGCAATGAAATGATATCAGTTTCTTTCTTTCTTTTTAATCTACTCTGTTACGTTTCTGTGAGTATATATGTTTTATAAGTATATATATATATATACAAATACCCCTAATGGTAGTATTCTAGGGATAAATTTGAAAATAGGGAACTTGCTTTATTATTTTCAATGGAACTTGTGTACTATATGAACTTATAATATTCAAGCATTTCTTTTTTTAGCTAATCTTATCTCTTTGTCCCTTATAGGTGTATTAAGCTTTTATGAGTTGCGTTCCAAATCAATACATCAGTTCGAATTATTTACTATCCACCAAATCTGATATGCACAACATCAGAACAAAAAATGCAGCACCTCATCAACAGAGGCTCATCTTTCTCTGTCTTCTTCAATTATGCTTCTTCACTCGGAATGTATTAAGTGCAAGAAATGAGCCACAATCATATTATATATAGCTATCATATCAGGTAGGACTTAGGAGTGAATATCAAGGGGTGGAAAAAGAATACCAAATTGTCAACTCATCAATTTTCTGAGTCTTTTCTCACTAGCATCCTTGTTCTGTGGTTCAAGAACCATAGCATGCTTGAAATCTGCTTGTCATGAAGAGAGTCAAAGGAAAAGGAACAACATTAAGAATATTTAACAAAGTCCTTAAAAAGGTCAACTAAAATTGATAAAATTGAACTCACCAACTATCAATGCATTATTAAAATATAGCTCAAAAACATTCTTTATAAAATTGATATGCCTTCACATTCTGCATAGAAATAATAATGTACAAAACTATTCTTAACACAACAGATTCAATGACATTAATTTTCAACAATTTGGATAATATCATTAGCTCAAGATCCATACAAACTGTAGGAATCTGCCACTGTCACATGAACTTCATCTTACCTTTTTATCAATCAATATTGTCTGCTAAGTTCCTGACTATTCTATTTTCAATACACGAACATTTTTGCTATGCTAAAGTTCTCTTTTTCTTGCAAATGTATTACGTAAGCAATAAGCAAGTTAAGATCAAATTTGTATTTGCTTGAATATACTATAGTACTTGTACTTTTAAGTTTCTTATCAAATAGTCTACTCCAAAATTAAATATTATGGATATGTACGATGTCATGACTCGTAATTAAGTTTATGACCAGCATACAGATTAAGAGAACTTAACTACCTCAGAAATTTAAGGACATATTTTCACTATTGACATGTAACTCAAGATATTTGGCTAGTGAAGTTATGGCAGAACCTCCCATAAAAAATGCATACATATAATACATTTGCTTATTAATATTTTTTCAATTAATAAAGTGAGCTTCAAGAAAACCAAAGGGAAACTAACGAGATTCAGTTCAAATAAACTCTCAATAGTGTAAAACAACATAGCAATAAAGTTTTAGAAATAAAAGAAAATTGATTTGGCTTCCATCCTTTAGCAGGGAACTTTGCATACAGTAGGGAGGAACTAAAAACACACAAAAAAACAGAGGCAGGAACTTTGTATCCAAGATTAATCAATACATGAACATACAGAAGGAACAAAATGTGAAATTCCTAATTCAACCTATTTTAAATTCAACCAGGTTGAAATCCCTAATTCTAACTCTGATTCTAACATTGTAAAGAGAACAAAGCAATCAATGGTAAAACTAACTGTAAAACAGTGACGAAGATGATAAAACAAGTGAGACTGAGAGTATTCGTCGACAGTGACGAAGAAGATGACGGAGCCGTGCGAGAGTTTGAGAGACAGTGACGATGGCGGCTAGGCGGAGAGGAGAGGGCGGAGGGCGAATGACGGAGGTCGGAGGTCGGACGGCGGAGAGCAAACCTCGAAGTGAGAAGCAAGGTCGAAGTGAAAGGTTTCAAAATGGAATCTGATACTTTTTTTCTTGTTAAAAGCTAATCCCATATTTCTTTTTTTTTTTAGATTTATATGCCAATAAAAAATCGCTTATAGTGACAATTTGATTTAACTGTAGGTATAAGTTTTTTATACCCACAGTAAAAAATAAATTTATGGTGACAGTTTAATGTAATTATAGGTATAGACCATTTATACCCACAGACAAAAAAAAATTACAGTGGCAGTTTAATGTTACCGTAAGTATAGGTCTTTTATACCCATAGATAAAAAAACTTACAGTGACAGTAAAATTAAAGTGTAGGTATATGGTTTCTATAGCCACAGATATTATTCCTTCTCTAATGGTTTTAGTGACAGTATCAAATATGCGTAGGTAAATCATATTTATAGTTAGGATTTTTATGAATGTCACTAAAACTTGGTGTGAGTATATGGCAATTTTTTTTGTAGTGTTAGTGGTATGTTTATGAAAATTTTGATCTTTTTTTTTTTGTATTGGTTACAGTATGTTTATGAATTTTTTATTTTGGTTATATTATTATGGTTAGTACGAAGATACTTCTTATGAGGATTTGGGAGATCCATGTTGTCAATTTAAGTGGTGTGGTGCAAGATTCTGGCCAAGTGAAGCTGTTCGACCCGAGAGATCGGTTGACAATCCAGTTTTTTCTTTGTGTTGTGGCAAAGGAAAGGTTCAATTACCTTATATGGCTGATCCTCCGTTGGTGTTACATAATTTATTTTTCGGAAGGGATGAAGACTTAGTTAATTTTCTGGACAACATTCGATTATATAACACTTGCTTTGCCTTTACGTCTATGGGTGGTAAAATTGATCGTGCAGTGAATCGTTCTGGAGGGAGATATGCATTTAGATTATCTGGTCAAAACCATCATCGTATAGGCAGTTTGCTATCAGTTGATGGAAAACTTGCAAAGTTTGCACAATTATACATATATGACACTCAGAATGAGAACGCTAACAGAATTGGTAATTTTAGGTAATATTTTCTTTCGCTGGTAGTGAATGAGTTTATTTTAAACACATGGTGTTACAATTTTTCAAATTTGTTATCTTTTAAAAATATATGTAACTTATTTCCTTTTATGAAACAGTGATGGTCTATGTCAACTTGATGGAAATATACTTGATACAATAAAAGGAGTTTTAGACTCGCACAATGTTTGAGCTAAATCATTCCGAATGGCAAGAGATAGATATGAATCTGGTGAGTATGATTGGTTTCAGCTTCGTTTGGTAAGAGCTAGAAGGGGTGATGAGAGAACTTACAATTTGCCAACTGTTGATGAAGTCGCTGATTTAATTGTTGGAGATATTGACACTACAAAAGTGACGCGAGATATTATTATTGAGCACCAAAGCAGCATATTGCAGCGAATAGATCAGTTGCATCCTTCATATTTGCTTCTGCAGTACCCTTTACTTTTTCTGTACGGTGAAGATGGTTTTCGTGAAGACATAGTGCACTCCGAGTCATCTAATCCTCGAAGTAGGAAGCGATAAAAACTAACTTTGCGAAGATTGGTTATTTTCGTTTATAGGAAAGTGATTTTGAGATTTCTGTGATATTGTATGCTAAAAGACTTTTGCAACAATTTATCGTTGATGGTTATACAATGATAGAATCATCAAGATTATGTTTCATCCGGCTAAACCAGAAAAAGAGCAGGGCTGATCTTTACAACAATGTTGCAGATGTTATAAGTAGAGAGTTAGGGTCTGGTGCTTCTATTGGTAAACGGATTGTGTTGCCTTCATCTTTTACTGGGGGCTCGTGATATATGATTCAACATTATCAGGACTCAATGGCAATTTGTCGATTGACTGGATATCCACATGTCTTTATCTATTTTACATGTAACCCAATGTGGCCAGAAATTGCCCGATTTGTGCAGGAGCATGGTTTAAAATCAGAGGATCGTCCAAATATTGTTGCTAGAGTTTTTAAGATGAAATTATCATCTTTATTGAAGAATTTGAAATCTAGCAAGGTTTTTGGTCAAGTCAAAGCATGATAGTCGAAATTATTTATGTTTTGTTATTTTTATGAATTTTTAACTCACTTTTAAGTCCAAATTTTAATTTATATGTTGTATACTGTGTTGTTTTGGTTCTGGTTCGGTTGTTTAAATATTTGCTGTCTATGTAATTAGATTGTACTTATATGTTAATGACTCACTAATGCATTCGTCTCATTGTGCATCGATTTACTAAATTTCGTAATCTTTAAGAAAATGCACTTGAGGTTATAAGTAGTGTTAAGATTATATGACCTTTTAAATGTTTTGACATGTAGTTGTATATTTTAGTTACGCTTTCATGTTAAAAACGTAGGTTACAATTAAATAATTTTTTTGTTTTCACTAATTACCTGATTAATTCATTGTATGTTTTAATTTTAATGCGTATTATGAATATAGTTTTGCAGCAGTTGATGTAACACCCTTGCCTTAAACATATTATTTAATAATTATTAGTTAGAAATTAACAACTAAATATCAATATAATTATTGCGATAATTTTGTATGAGGTATCATTATTACGTTTATAACATAATTACATACGTGTATTAAACAATAAAGTAACCCTTTGAGTATCATTAGAGAGAAAAATAGGTCAAACCATACTCACCCGATTATTACCAAATTTACCGCAC
This sequence comes from Aeschynomene evenia, assembly GCA_013621005.1. NCBI lineage: Eukaryota > Viridiplantae > Streptophyta > Magnoliopsida > Fabales > Fabaceae > Aeschynomene > Aeschynomene evenia. The sequence continues at coordinate 9,133 of RYYW01000571.1, read as the reverse complement.
CTATTCTATACATTTTTCGTGATCACCCTATATGGAAATATAGACCAATACACCACACAGAAGCATAAAACACTAACATCTTATTTTTCATAGAGTATAGGGTAGTACGTGGCATTAACAGAGGAGCCATTTGATCATCCTCTGTTTCCATCCGAAGCCACCACCTACTGTCTCTAACTCCAGCTCGGGACACCACTAGTTTTAGTATGCCACCACCACCTGCTTATCATCTACGAAGCATGCTAGCTGTTGTTTTAGTTTCCTTCATAGGGTGGAAAGCTCTTTCTATAAATATAGACTTACGATCAACGGAATAGCACACGAGAAACACCTCTGTTACACCTATTTTCCCTAGACAGAATTACCAATAGATCATCCCTTCCTTCCGTTTTCAAATTTCTAAGTTCAACCTTAAGGTGAGTTGCTCTGTTCTTCTTCTTTTAACAAAATAGAATCTGATACATGTTATTGTTCATAACTATGCATACAACTCATCCATGATTAAACTAAACTGATGGCTTTTGGTTTTCGTACATATGTCTATGATGCTTGCAAATCCAATTTGTATGATTCTTTGAGTGTTGAATCTGATTAATGCGTTAGAACAAGGCATGTTAACTAAAAAGATGAAGAATCTGACTTCAAATTGTTTCTGAAACCATATAAAAGTAACTGGTGGTATTTTTTATATGCATGCATATGTCAAAGTAAAATATAAGCTGGTTTTTAGATGTGTGTGCGACTATTTTCTTTGAGATTTGAATAATTGTTTAACCAATTCCATGCTTTCATAAGCCTTAAGAATCATAAATGATGATAAGAAGATTTAATAGTTTAGATAGAAATTGGAGTTAGAGAGTTACATACCTGGAAACTACTTCATGCATTACATACATAGAGTAGGCGCTGCGCGCAATGCACGGGCGCGGGGCACGCGGACGCAGGACGTGCACGGGCGCGGGGCGCCGAGGGCGCGCGAGGCGCGGACGCAAGACGCACACGGGCGCGGGGCGCCCAGGGCGCGCAAGGCGCGCGGACGCAAGACGCACACGGGCGCGGGGCGCCCAGGGCGCGCAAGGCGCGCGGACGCAGGATGCGCACAGGCGCAGGGCGCTGGGCGCGCAGGGCGCGGGCGTGCGCGGGCGCTGGGAGCGCAGGGCGCGGGCGTGCGAGCGTGCGGGCGCGTAGGGCGCTGGGCGCGCAGGGCGCGGGCGTGCGTGGGCGCTGGGAGCGCAGGGCGCGGGCGTGCGAGGCACGCAGGGCGCCGGGCGCTGGGAATCGCGCGGTCGTGGCCTGCCATGCGCTGAGTCGATTCCTAGTGCACCGAAACTAGACCAATTTCTCTAATTTATTTTTATGATCAATAAACTACGAAATATTTTTATAATTATTTCTTAAAACTAGTAGCATTATTATTAAATATACAGAACAAGACAATACGATTTTATATATATGTATCTATGTGCTGTGAGAACTGAAAAGCTTATAACTAAATCAAATATAATTACTATTGCTATGCAACGATATTACTACTCAGTAGTATTACCGGGTGATCAAGATATCTGCTGTTATATACCGAATCTGTAAATTAGAATGATAATGTGAAATGGTAATGTATAAGACTGTACTCATGCATGATGGTTGTACTGTTCTTGAGATTGTATTATGGATTGAATGAACGACTCGGTCGAATTCCTGGAATTGTCCGGACGAGTACCCAAGGATGCTACACGTGTTTGTTAAATTATAACTGCTGCTCGTTATATCCGTTCGATTGAATTTCTGGTTAGCTTGGATCCAGCCATCTAATCGACTAGATGGTGGTGCATTGGACCTACGGGACATGTGGACTAGATGGCAGAGGATTCTTTGACACGAGACACCTCCGAATCAAGGAACCTTTAAAGTTTAGGCGAGAACGAAGCTGTAGTCAAGGTCAAGACTTCCCGGTCTAGGACTCAGAGCATATTTGAGGGACACCTAGTCCCAACTTGCATATGATACCACGGCCGGGCCGTGATGCCGAATTGTGTTATCCGAGGAGTTAGAGTTTCCATGGCTGGGCCATGATGCCGGACTTGCAATCTGAGGATTTTTATGACCGGATACACATTTGAGGGTTATAGTGTACACTTACATGAAAAGTGGAGAAACTGCTAACCTTCAATTCAACGAATGAAGAAATATCGAATGTGAGGCATGGACCAGTAGACTCGTAGTACGGCCTATGAGGAAATTGTGAAACCAACCTTATAGTTGATATTTACGTAGGTTGCTAGAAATGCGAGAACCTAGTGAAAACATAGACTCCCTTAGAAACGGATCCTTAAGATGTTTGATCAATCAAGGTAAGGACTCATAGATTTGGAACTAGTGCCACCTTTTGAAAAGTAAGAGTATTACTTTGATTGACTAGAATTGTCATACGAGCACGTTGATCCGTGTGCTTTACGCAACTCACTAAGACTCTCGAGTCTTACCCTCTCTTTCTTTCGTATGTCAAATTCTAGATGGGTCAGCTTCCACCCCCTCCACGTAGACCTTATGTTTTTGGACTCTCTACGTACGACCCAGAGACCGGCTTGATTTCGGTTACGCACGACGTCCCTGGTACCACACAGTTCTTCTTACCGGATCTCACACGAAGATTTCCAGCCCCTCGACATGACGCAGCTCCAGCTCAGGCAGCATCTCCACCACCACCACCACCAGCGGAGGAGGACCCGGTCGAGGCAGAGGACTCAGACCCAGAGGAGGAACCCGAGCCTAATTATGTACCTGGCGAGCCTGGAGCAGTTTCATCAGAGGAGGAGGATCCCGAAGAAGACATACTAGAGGGTGAGGAGCAGCAGTAGACAGTCGAGCGGTCGTATAGTGGAGATTTCTTTTGTTTAGTAGTTAGTCGCCTCATTTTGAGTTGTACCACTAAGTAAGCGGCAGCGCTCCTCAGTGTAGGTTGAGGTTTTGATTCTGTACATGTACTTTCATCAGATATTGGTCCAATTCAGTATACAGAGGGCCATTTATGTACACATATATTACCTTTATGTCTTGGTTATATTTCTATTATCATATAAGTATTCCCAGTACATGGTCTATGATAGTAGGAACCTAATGTCATGGCTTGTTGAGTTTTACCCCGTTTACCATATCTCTATTCTGTATATGTATAAAATAAAAAATAAAAAAGTGATGTTCCGAGTTGTTAATCTTAACCATGGCAAGGTTGATAAATCGGGATGTTACATTTTTGGTATCAGAGCAGTTCGGTCCGATTAAGCCTGAGGACTAAGCCTGCTGTGTCTTCCCAACCCTTTCCTTCAGCCACTATGTGTTGATGTTTCCTTATGATCTGTTGTGCGCCATAATTTCTTATAATAACTTGCATTACAACGAGCCTGATCAACTCATTGGTTATGCAGGTATTAGAAGAATCATGCCGCGACAATCCCATTCCGAGTCCGATCTCCAGAGCGTACTAGAAGCTATTAGGGCTCAGGCGGGAAGCCTCAGTCAGAATGGCTCAAGTAATGGAGGCCAGAAGAAATCAGCAGTTAGTAGTTAGCGAAGAGTCGCGACGTTATAAGGAATTCAAGCAACGTAACCCTCCAACTTTCTCTGGAGAATTAAACCCCGACCGGGCTGACGGATGGATTCGGGGGTATCGAGCGAATCTTTGAGGATATGCCTTTCACCGATGCACAAAAGGTTAAGTTCGCTACCCGGGGAACTGAAAGACCAAGCTGAGTCTTGTGGGAGGTTGTCAAACCCATTCTTCAACCAACCGAGGAACAGATGATTTGGGAAAACTTCAAGGCAGCATTTTTCGAGAAGTACTTCCCAAGGACCCTGAGGGATGCAAAGATTAGGGAATTCCTTGACCTAATTCAAGGAAACATGTCGGTACTGGAGTATACGGCGAAGTTTGATCGTTTGTGCGTTATTCAACAACTTACCGGTTGAACCCAGACGAGGAATGGAAATGTCTAAGGTATGAGCAAGGACTGAAGCCGGACCTCTATGACAAAATGGTTTCACACAAACATCAGGAACTACGCCACCTTAGTCAATAGGTGTCTGGCCCAGGAAGAGGGTGCCCAGAGGAAGCTGTGCGGAGCAAGAGCTGGCCAAGAGGAAGCGTCAGGAGGACGCAGGGGAAATCAGAACGTTCATACCCGGTCAATGGTGCCATATGGAAGACAATACCCGAAACGTCAACAACAATTCCCTCCACGCCATAATCAATACAGAGCTCCCTTACCACAGGGACAGATTCAATTTCGCCCTCAGCGACAACAACAACCAAGGAGATTACCACCTCTAGCTAGACCTCAGGGAATGTGCCACCTCAAGGAAATCGTCAAGATGGACAAAGGAACGCGCCACTGGTTCCGGTGGCAGATCGACCCCTCTGTAGGGTGTGCGGGCTGAAACATCTGGGAAACTGTCCCACATGTTTCCGGGGTGTGGCAAACTGGTCATTTTGCAAGGATTGCGGACAGGGAGGAAATCCGGGGTCACAGCGTCAGGCCCGAGTATTTGCAGTTACGGCAGAGCAAGCCGAAGTTCGGGAGAGTTGATCCAAGGTGAATGCATTATGTCGAATATCCATTTAACGGTGTTATATGATTTGGTGCAACACATTCTTTTATTTCTAATACATGTGTTGAGAGACTTAAGTTACCAGTCACGACAACCCCATACACTTTAACCGTGACTACCCCAACCTCTTCTCAAATTAATACTTCATCTTGTGTGCATGACTGTTCTTTTGAAATATTAGGAAGGACCTTTAAAGCTAACCTTATATGTATTCCCTTGGTAGGCTTAGATATTATTCTAGGAATGGACTGGTTAAAGTTAAATAGGAATTACCTTAGTTTGTGAACCAAAACCATTCTTTTTCCCGATGACCTCCAGAATAGAACTAATACATAGAATCTCCCCTTAGTTCCCATATACCCCTATACTGTTGTAAGGTAAATGCTCAGGAATACCTTATGTTCGCTTCAAGTACAACGCCAAGGATCAGCAAATTGGAGATATTCCCGGTCGTCTGCGACTTTCCTGAAGTATTTCCGGACGAGATTCCTGATTTTCCTCCAGAACGAGAAGTAGAATGCAAGATCGAACTAGTACCAGGAGCAGGACCGATTTCAGTTGCTCCATATCGAATGGCACCTCCGGAACTTAAAGAACTGAAGACGCAACTAGAAGACCTACTGGAGAAGCGTTTCATACGACCAAGTGTGTCACCATGGGGGAGCACCAGTTCTGTTCGTGAAAAGAAGGATGGTTCGATGAGATTATGTATAGACTACCGGCAGCTGAACAAGGTCACCATCAAGAATAAGTACCCATTGCCACGGATAGATGACTTGATGGATCAATTACAAGGAGCCAAAGTATTTTCCAAGATTGATTTACGATCCGGATATCACCAGATAAGAGTACGGGAGTCGGATATTCTAAGACAGCTTTTAGATCAAGATATGGGCATTTTGAATTCACAGTAATGTCATTTGGACTTACAAATGCTCAGCTGTTTTCATGGATTATATGAACGGGTGTTAGGGAATATCTGGACAGTTTGTGGTGGTGTTCATCGACGTATTCTGGTTTACTCAAAAACAGAGGAGGAACAAGCTGAACATCTAAGACGGATTCTGAGAATTTGTCGGAAAAGAAACTATCTGCCCAAACTTTCAAATGTGAATTTTGGTTAAAGGAAGTACAGTTTTTGGGGCATGTAGTATCTCAAAAGGGAATAACAGTAGACCCCGCTAAGATCAAGGCCATTATGGATTGGGAAAGACCGACGACTGCCACGGAAATACGAAGCTTTTAGGATTGGCAGGTTATTATCGGAGATTCATACAGGGATTCTCTCAGATCTCCGCACCGATGACAAAGTTAACTAAGAAGAACACGTCCTTTGAATGGAATGAGGCATGTGAGCAGAGCTTCCAGGAGCTGAAAAAGAGATTGACATCGACTCCGGTGCTGACCCTACCAGATTTAGAACAATCTTTCGAAGTTTACTGTGACGCATCCGGACGAGGCCTAGGATATGTACTAATGCAACAAGGTAAACCAATAGCATATGGGTCTCGTCAGCTTCGACCACACGAGCTCAACTATCCAACACATGATCTGGAGCTAGCAGCAGTCGTATCAGCCTTGAAGATGTGGAGGCATTATCTCTTTGGAACAAAGTTTGAAGTTTTCTCAGACCACAAAGTCTCAAGTATTTGTTTGACCAAAAGGAACTCAACATGAGACAGCGTCGCTGGATGGAATTCCTTAAGGATTTCGATTTTACGTTACATTACCACCCTGGTAAAGCTAACGTAGTAGCAGACGCTCTAAGTCGAAAATCCTTGCATGCAGCACGAATGATGATTAAAGAATTGGAGTTGGTACAACAATTCGGAGAATTAAGCCTTGATGTGAAGCCGACACCTACAAGCATCAAATTTGGTCATTTAGTCATTTCCAGTGAATTTAAGAGCAGAATTGAGCAGGCACAGAAGGACACGCATAACAAAGACTTCCAAGAAACGATACAAGCAGCTCAACAAGGAAAGATTAAAGGATTGGAGCAAGGGATTGATGGAATTTGGAGATTTGAAAAGCGTATATGCGTGCCAAATGTCAAGGAACTCCGAGAAGACATATTACGTGAGTCACACAAGAGCCATTTACCATACATCGATATGTTGATCTCAAAGAACGGTTTTGGTGGCCCGGAATGAAGAAGGATGTGGCTCAATACATTGGGAAGTGTCTTACCTGTCAGCGGATAAAAGCAGAACATCAGAGGCCAGCTGGAATCCTGAATCCCCTTCCTATCCCGGAATGGAAATGGGAACACATTACTATGGATTTTGTGTCGGGATTGCCTCTTACACCAAGAAAATTGGATGCAGTTTGGGTAATTGTAGACCGATTAACCAAATCGGCACACTTTCTGCCAATTCGGATGACATATCCATTGGAAAGACTAGCTAAGTTATACATTGACTGGATCATCAGACTACATGGTACCCCTACTTCGATCGTCTCTGATCGCGACCCGAGGTTTACATCCAAGTTTTGGGAGCATTGCAACGGGCTTTTGGAACAAAATTGTGTATGAGCACCGCATATCATCCTCAGACCGACGGGCAATCAAACGGACCATCCAGACATTAGAAGACATGCTCA
>RYYW01000570.1:17065-32812 GCA_013621005.1 Aeschynomene evenia | reverse complement strand
TTAGGACCAAAATAGGCTCATTACATCATCCTTTGGTTATCTAAACTTCCTAATGACTAAAATGGAGTCATTGACCAAAGTAAGACCAAATGAAGCTCAATACATTCAATTAGGACCAAAATAGGCTCATTACATCATCCTTTCGTTATCTAAACCTTCCTAGTAACTAAAATGGAAGAATTAACCAAAGTAAGACCTAATGAAGCTCAATACACTCAATTAGGACCAAAATAGGCTCATTACATCATCCTTTCGTTATCTAAACCTTCCTAGTAACTAAAATGGAAGAATTGACCAAAGTAAGACCGAATGAAGCTCAATACACTCAATTAGGACCAAAATAGGCTCATTACATCTTCCTTTGCTTATTTACACCATCCTAGTGACTAAAATGGAGTCATTGACCAAAGTAAGACCAAATGAAGCTCAACGCACTAGGACCAAAATAGGCTCATTACATCATCCTTTGGTTATCTAAACCTTCCTAGTGGCTGAAGTGGAGTCATGGACCAAAGTAAGACCAAATGAAGCTCAATACACACAATTAGGACCAAAATAGGCTCATTACATCATCCTTTGGTTATCTAAACCTTCCAAGTGACTAAAATGGAAGAATTGACCAAAGTAAGACCAAGTGAAGCTCAATACACTCAATTAAGACCAAAATATGCTCATTACATCATCCTTTGGTTATCTAAATCTTCCTAGTGGCTAAAATGGTGTCATGGACCAAAGTAAGACCCAATGAAGCTCAATACATTCAATTAGACCAAAATAGGCTCATTACATCATCCTTTCGTTATCTAAACCTTCCTAGTAACTAAAATGGAAGAATTGACCAATGTAAGACCGAATGAAGCTCAATACACTCAATTAGGACCAAAATAGGCTCATTACATCATCCTTTGGTTATCTAAACCTTCCTAATGACTAAAATGGAGTCATTGACCAAAGTAAACCAAATGAAGCTCAATACACTCAATTAGGACCAAATAGGCTCATTACATCATCCTTTGGTTATCTAAACCTTCCAAGTGACTAAAATGGAAGAATTGACCAAAGTAAGACCTAATGAAGCTCAATACACTCAATTAGGACCAAAATAGGCTCATTACATCATCCTTTGTTATCTAACCATCCTAGTAACTAAAAGGAAGAATTGACCAAAGTAAGACCAAGTGAAGCTCAATACACTCAATTAGGACCAAAATAGGCTCATTACATCATCCTTTGGTTATCTAAACATTCCTAATGACTAAATGGAGTCATTGACCAAAGTAAGACCAAATGAAGCTCAATACATTCAATTAGGACCAAAATAGGCTCATTACATCAGCCTTTCGTTATCTAAACCTTCCTAGTAACTAAAATGGAAGAATTAACCAAAGTAAGACCTAATGAAGCTCAATACACTCAATTAGGACCAAAATAGGCTCATTACATCATCCTTTCGTTATCTAAACCTTCCTAGTAACTAAAATGGAAGAATTGACCAAAGTAAGACCGAATGAAGCTCAATACACTCAATTAGGACCAAAATAGGCTCATTACATCTTCCTTTGCTTATTTACACCATCCTAGTGACTAAAATGGAGTCATTGACCAAAGTAAGACCAAATGAAGCTCAACGCACTTAATTAGGACCAAAATAGGCTCATTACATCATCCTTTGGTTATCTAAATAACCTTCCTAGTGGCTGAAGTGGAGTCATGGACCAAAGTAAGACCAAATGAAGCTCAATACACAATTAGGACCAAAATAGGCTCATTACATCATCCTTTGGTTATCTAAACCTTCCAAGTGACTAAAATGGAAGAATTGACCAAAGTAAGACCAAGTGAAGCTCAATACACTCAATTAGACCAAAATATGCTCATTACATCATCCTTTGGTTATCTAAATCTTCCTAGTGGCTAAAATGGTGTCATGGACCAAAGTAAGACCCAATGAAGCTCAATACATTCAATTAGAACCAAAATAGGCTCATTACATCATCCTTTCGTTATCTAAACCTTCCTAGTAACTAAAATGGAAGAATTGACCAAGTAAGACCGAATGAAGCTCAATACACTCAATTAGGACCAAAATAGGCTCATTACATCATCCTTTGGTTATCTAAACCTTCCTAATGACTAAAATGGAGTCATTGACCAAAGTAAACCAAATGAAGCTCAATACACTCAATTAGGACCAAACATAGGCTCATTACATCATCTTTGGTTATCTAAACCTTCCAAGTGACTAAAATGGAAGAATTGACCAAAGTAAGACCTAATGAAGCTCAATACACTCAATTAGGACCAAAATAGGCTCATTACATCATCCTTTGTTATCTACACCATCCTAGTAACTAAAAGGGAAGAATTGACCAAAGTAAGACCAATGAAGCTCAATACACTCAATTAGGACCAAAATAGGCTCATTACATCATCCTTTGGTTATCTAAACTTCCTAATGACTAAAATGGAGTCATTGACCAAAGTAAGACCAAATGAAGCTCAATACATTCAATTAGGACCAAAATAGGCTCATTACATCAGCCTTTCGTTATCTAAACCTTCCTAGTAACTAAAATGGAAGAATTACCAAAGTAAGACCTAATGAAGCTCAATACACTCAATTAGGACCAAAATAGGCTCATTACATCATCCTTTCGTTATCTAAACCTTCCTAGTAACTAAAATGGAAGAATTGACCAAAGTAAGACCGAATGAAGCTCAATACACTCAATTAGGACCAAAATAGGCTCATTACATCATCCTTTGTTATTTAACCATCCTAGTGACTAAAATGGAGAATTGACCAAAGTAAGACCAATGAAGCTCAATACACTCAATTAGGACCAAAATAGGCTCATTACATCATCCTTTGGTTATCTAAACCTTCCTAGTCTAAAATGGGTCATGACCAAAGTAAGACCCAATGAAGCTCAATACATTCAATTAGGACCAAAATAGGCTCATTACATCATCCTTTCGTTATCTAAACCTTCCTAGTAACTAAAATGGAAGAATTGACCAAGTAAGACCAATGAAGCTCAATACACTCAATTAGGACCAAAATAGGCTCATTACATCATCCTTTGGTTATCTAAACCTTCCTAATGACTAAAATGGAGTCATTGACCAAAGTAAACCAAATGAAGCTCAATACACTCAATTAGGACCAAATAGGCTCATTACATCATCCTTTGGTTATCTAAACCTTCCAAGTGACTAAAATGGAAGAATTGACCAAAGTAAGACCTAATGAAGCTCAATACACTCAATTAGGACCAAAATAGGCTCATTACATCATCCTTTGTTATCTAACCATCCTAGTAACTAAAATGGAAGAATTGACCAAAGTAAGACCAAGTGAAGCTCAATACACTCAATTAGGACCAAAATAGGCTATTACATCATCCTTTGGTTATCTAAAACATTCCTAATGACTAAAATGGAGTCATTGACCAAAGTAAGACAAATGAAGCTCAATACATTCAATTAGGACCAAAATAGGCTCATTACATCAGCCTTTCGTTATCTAAACCTTCCTAGTACTAAAATGGAAGACCAAAGTAAGACCTAATGAAGCTCAATACACTCAATTAGGACCAAAATAGGCTCATTACATCATCCTTTCGTTATCTAAACCTTCCTAGTAACTAAAATGGAAGAATTGACCAAAGTAAGACCGAATGAAGCTCAATACACTCAATTAGGACCAAAATAGGCTCATTACATCTTCCTTTGTTATTTACACCATCCTAGTGACTAAAATGGAGTCATTGACCAAAGTAAGACCAAATGAAGCTCAACGCACTTAATTAGGACCAAAATAGGCTCATTACATCATCCTTTGGTTATCTAAACCTTCCTACTGAATGGAGTCATGACCAAAGTAAGACCAAATGAAGCTCAATACACACAATTAGGACCAAAATAGGCTCATTACATCATCCTTTGGTTATCTAAACCTTCCAAGTGACTAAAATGGAAGAATTGACCAAAGTAAGACCAAGTGAAGCTCAATACACTCAATTAGACCAAAATATGCTCATTACATCATCCTTTGGTTATCTAAATCTTCCTAGTGGCTAAAATGGTGTCATGGACCAAAGTAAGACCAATGAAGCTCAATACATTCAATTAGACCAAAATAGGCTCATTACATCATCCTTTCGTTATCTAAACCTTCCTAGTAACTAAAATGGAAGAATTGACCAAAGTAAGAATAATGAAGCTCAATACACTCAATTAGGACCAAAATAGGCTCATTACATCATCCTTTGGTTATCTAAACCTTCCTAGTGACTAAAATGAAGAATTGACCAAAGTAAGACCTAATGAAGCTCAATACACTCAATTAGGACCAAAATAGGCTCATTACATCATCCTTTGGTTATCTAAACCTTCCTAATGACTAAAATGGAGTCATTGACCAAAGTAAGACCAAATGAAGCTCAATACACTCAATTAGGACCAAATAGGCTCATTACATCATCCTTTGGTTATCTAAACCTTCCAAGTGACTAAAATGGAAGAATTGACCAAAGTAAGACCTAATGAAGCTCAATACACTCAATTAGGACCAAAATAGGCTCATTACATCATCCTTTGTTATCTACACCATCCTAGTAACTAAAATGGAAGAATTGACCAAAGTAAGACCGCTCAATACACTCAATTAGGACCAAAATAGGCTCATTACATCATCCTTTGGTTATCTAAACTTCCTAATGACTAAAATGGAGTCATTGACCAAAGTAAGACCAAATGAAGCTCAATACATTCAATTAGGACCAAAATAGGCTCATTACATCAGCCTTTCGTTATCTAAACCTTCCTAGTAACTAAAATGGAAGAATTAACCAAAGTAAGACCTAATGAAGCTCAATACACTCAATTAGGACCAAAATAGGCTCATTACATCATCCTTTCGTTATCTAAACCTTCCTAGTAACTAAAATGGAAGAATTGACCAAAGTAGACCGAATGAAGCTCAATACACTCAATTAGGACCAAAATAGGCTCATTACATCATCCTTTGTTATTTAACCATCCTAGTGACTAAAATGGAGTCATTGACCAAAGTAAGACCAAATGAAGCTCAACGCACTTAATTAGGACCAAAATAGGCTCATTACATCATCCTTTGGTTATCTAAACCTTCCTAGTGGCTAAAAGTGGAGTCATGGACCAAAGTAAGACCAAATGAAGCTCAATACACTCAATTAGGACCAAAATAGGCTCATTACATCATCCTTTGGTTATCTAAACCTTCCAAGTGACTAAAATGGAAGAATTGACCAAAGTAAGACCAAGTGAAGCTCAATACACTCAATTAAGACCAAAATATGCTCATTACATCATCCTTTGGTTATCTAAACTTCCTAGTGGCTAAAATGGTGTCATGACCAAAGTAAGAAATGAAGCTCAATACATTCAATTAGACCAAAATAGGCTCATTACATCATCCTTTCGTTATCTAAACCTTCCTAGTAACTAAAATGGAAAATTGACCAAAGTAAGACCAATGAAGCTCAATACACTCAATTAGGACCAAAATAGGCTCATTACATCATCCTTTGGTTATCTAACCATCCTAGTGACTAAAATGGAGTCATTGACCAAAGTAAGACCAAATGAAGCTCAATACACTCAATTAGGACCAAAATAGGCTCATTACATCATCCTTTGGTATCTAAACCTTCCTAGTAACTAAAATGGAAGAATTGACCAAAGTAAGACCTAATGAAGCTCAATACACTCAATTAGGACCAAAATAGGCTCATTACATCATCCTTTCGTTATCTAAACCTTCCTAGTAACTAAAATGGAAGAATTGACCAAAGTAAGACCAATGAAGCTCAATACACTCAATTAGGACCAAAATAGGCTCATTACATCTTCCTTTGACCATCCTAGTGACTAAAATGGAGTCATTGACCAAAGTAAGAAATGAAGCTCAAACACTTAATTAGGACCAAAATAGGCTCATTACATCATCCTTTGGTTATCTAAACCTTCCTACTGAAGTGGAGTCATGACCAAAGTAAGACCAAATGAAGCTCAATACACCAATTAGGACCAAAATAGGCTCATTACATCATCCTTTGGTTATCTAAACCTTCCAAGTGACTAAAATGGAAGAATTGACCAAAGTAAGACCAAGTGAAGCTCAATACACTCAATTAAGACCAAAATAGGCTCATTACATCATCCTTTGGTTATCTAAACCTTCCTAGTGGCTAAAATGGTGTCATGACCAAAGTAAGACCCAATGAAGCTCAATACATTCAATTAGAACCAAAATAGGCTCATTACATCATCCTTTCGTTATCTAAACCTTCCTAGTAACTAAAATGGAAGAATTGACCAAGTAAGACCAATGAAGCTCAATACACTCAATTAGGACCAAAATAGGCTCATTACATCATCCTTTGGTTATCTAACCTTCCTAGTGACTAAAATGGAGTCATTGACCAAAGTAAGACCAAATGAAGCTCAATACATCAATTAGGACCAAAATAGGCTCATTACATCTCCTTTGGTTATCTAAACCTTCCTAGTGACTAAAATGGAAGAATTGACCAAAGTAAGACCTAATGAAGCTCAATACACTCAATTAGGACCAAAATAGGCTCATTACATCATCCTTTCGTTATCTAAACCTTCCTAGTAACTAAAATGGAAGAATTGACCAAAGTAAGACCAATGAAGCTCAATACACTCAATTAGGACCAAAATAGGCTCATTACATCATCCTTTGTTATAACCATCCTAGTGACTAAAATGGAGTCATTGACCAAAGTAAGACCAAATGAAGCTCAACGCACTAATTAGGACCAAAATAGGCTCATTACATCATCCTTTGGTTATCTAAATAAACCTTCCTAGTGCTGAAGTGGAGTCATGGACCAAAGTAAGACCAAATGAAGCTCAATACACCAATTAGGACCAAAATAGGCTCATTACATCATCCTTTGGTTATCTAAACCTTCCAAGTGACTAAAATGGAAGAATTGACCAAAGTAAGACCAATGAAGCTCAATACACTCAATTAAGACCAAAATAGGCTCATTACATCATCCTTTGGTTATCTAAAATCTTCCTAGTGGCTAAAATGGTGTCATGACCAAAGTAAGACCCAATGAAGCTCAATACATTCAATTAGACCAAAATAGGCTCATTACATCATCCTTTCGTTATCTAAACCTTCCTAGTAACTAAAATGGAAGAATTGACCAAGTAAGACCAATGAAGCTCAATACACTCAATTAGGACCAAAATAGGCTCATTACATCATCCTTTGGACCTTCCTAGTGACTAAAATGGAGTCATTGACCAAAGTAAGACCAAATGAAGCTCAACACTTAATTAGGACCAAAATAGGCTCATTACATCATCCTTTGGTTATCTAAACCTTCCTAGTGACTGAATGGAGAATTGACCAAAGTAAGACCTAATGAAGCTACACTCAATTAGGACCAAAATAGGCTCATTACATCATCCTTTGGTAACTAAAAGGGAAATTGACCAAAGTAAGACCAAGTGAAGCTCAATACACTCAATTAGGACCAAAATAGGCTCATTACATCATCCTTTGGTTATCTAAACTTCCTAATGACTAAAATGGAGTCATTGACCAAAGTAAGACCAAATGAAGCTCAATACATTCAATTAGGACCAAAATAGGCTCATTACATCACCTTTCGTTATCTAAACCTTCCTAGTAACTAAAATGGAAGAATTGACCAAAGTAAGACCTAATGAAGCTCAATACACTCAATTAGGACCAAAATAGGCTCATTACATCATCCTTTCGTTATCTAAACCTTCCTAGTAACTAAAATGGAAGAATTGACCAAAGTAAGACCAATGAAGCTCAATACACTCAATTAGGACCAAAATAGGCTCATTACATCATCCTTTGTCCTAGTGACTAAAATGGAGTCATTGACCAAAGTAAGACCAATGAAGCTCAACACAATTAGGACCAAAATAGGCTCATTACATCATCCTTTGGTTATCTAAACCTTCCTAGTACTAAAATGGAGTCATTGACCAAAGTAAGACCAAATGAAGCTCAATACACACAATTAGGACCAAAATAGGCTCATTACATCATCCTTTGGTTATCTAAACCTTCCAAGTGACTAAAATGGAAGAATTGACCAAAGTAAGACCAATGAAGCTCAATACACTCAATTAAATAGGCTCATTACATCATCCTTTGGTTATCTAAAATCTTCCTAGTGGCTAAAATGGTTCATGGACCAAAGTAAGACCCAATGAAGCTCAATACATTCAATTAGGACCAAAATAGGCTCATTACATCATCCTTTCGTTATCTAAACCTTCCTAGTAACTAAAATGGAAGAATTGACCAAGTAAGACCGAATGAAGCTCAATACACTCAATTAGGACCAAAATAGGCTCATTACATCTTCCTTTGCTTATTTACACCATCCTAGTGACTAAAATGGAGTCATTGACCAAAGTAAGACCAAATGAAGCTCAACGCACTTAATTAGGACCAAAATAGGCTCATTACATCATCCTTTGGTTATCTAAATAACCTTCCTAGTGGCTGAAGTGGAGTCATGACCAAAGTAAGACCAAATGAAGCTCAATACACACAATTAGGACCAAAATAGGCTCATTACATCATCCTTTGGTTATCTAAACCTTCCAAGTGACTAAAATGGAAGAATTGACCAAAGTAAGACCAAGTGAAGCTCAATACACTCAATTAAGACCAAAATATGCTCATTACATCATCCTTTGGTTATCTAAATCTTCCTAGTGGCTAAAATGGTGTCATGGACCAAAGTAAGACCCAATGAAGCTCAATACATTCAATTAGAACCAAAATAGGCTCATTACATCATCCTTTCGTTATCTAAACCTTCCTAGTAACTAAAATGGAAGAATTGACCAAGTAAGACCGAATGAAGCTCAATACACTCAATTAGGACCAAAATAGGCTCATTACATCATCCTTTGGTTATCTAAACCTTCCTAATGACTAAAATGGAGTCATTGACCAAAGTAAACCAAATGAAGCTCAATACACTCAATTAGGACCAAATAGGCTCATTACATCATCCTTTGGTTATCTAAACCTTCCAAGTGACTAAAATGGAAGAATTGACCAAAGTAAGACCTAATGAAGCTCAATACACTCAATTAGGACCAAAATAGGCTCATTACATCATCCTTTGGTTATCTAACCATCCTAGTAACTAAAAGGGAAGAATTGACCAAAGTAAGACCAATGAAGCTCAATACACTCAATTAGGACCAAAATAGGCTGATTACATCATCCTTTGGTTATCTAAACCTTCCTAATGACTAAAATGGAGTCATTGACCAAAGTAAGACCAAATGAAGCTCAATACTCAATTAGGACCAAAATAGGCTCATTACATCAGCCTTTTCGTTATCTAAACCTTCCTAGTAACTAAAATGGAAGAATTGACCAAGTAAGACCTAATGAAGCTCAATACACTCAATTAGGACCAAAATAGGCTCATTACATCATCCTTTCGTTATCTAAACCTTCCTAGTAACTAAAATGGAAGAATTGACCAAAGTAAGACCGAATGAAGCTCAATACACTCAATTAGGACCAAAATAGGCTCATTACATCTTCCTTTTGCTTATTTACACCATCCTAGTGACTAAAATGGAGTCATTGACCAAAGTAAGACCAAATGAAGCTCAAACGCACTTAATTAGGACCAAAATAGGCTCATTACATCATCCTTTGGTTATCTAAACCTTCCCTGAATGGATCATGACCAAAGTAAGACCAAATGAAGCTCAATACACCAATTAGGACCAAAATAGGCTCATTACATCATCCTTTGGTTATCTAAACCTTCCAAGTGACTAAAATGGAAGAATTGACCAAAGTAAGACCAAATGAAGCTCAATACACTCAATTAAGACCAAAATAGGCTCATTACATCATCCTTTGGTTATCTAAAATCTTCCTAGTGGCTAAAATGGTGTCATGACCAAAGTAAGACCCAATGAAGCTCAATACATTCAATTAGACCAAAATAGGCTCATTACATCATCCTTTGGTTATCTAAACCTTCCTAGTAACTAAAATATTGACCAAAGTAAGACCAAATGAAGCTCAATACACTCAATTAGGACCAAAATAGGCTCATTACATCATCCTTTGGTTATCTAAACCTTCCTAATGACTAAATGAGTCATTGACCAAAGTAAACCAAATGAAGCTCAATACACTCAATTAGGACCAAATAGGCTCATTACATCATCCTTTGGTTATCTAAACCTTCCAAGTGACTAAAATGGAAGAATTGACCAAAGTAAGACCAATGAAGCTCAATACACTCAATTAGGACCAAATAGGCTCATTACATCATCCTTTGTTATCTAACCTTCCTAGTAACTAAAAGATTGACCAAAGTAAGACCAATGAAGCTCAATACACTCAATTAGGACCAAAATAGGCTCATTACATCATCCTTTGGTTATCTAAAAATGACTAAAATGGAGTCATTGACCAAAGTAAGACCAAATGAAGCTCAATACATTCAATTAGGACCAAAATAGGCTCATTACATCATTCGTTATCTAAACCTTCCTAGTAACTAAAATGGAAGACCAAAGTAAGACCTAATGAAGCTCAATACACTCAATTAGGACCAAAATAGGCTCATTACATCATCCTTTCGTTATCTAAACCTTCCTAGTAACTAAAATGGAAGAATTGACCAAAGTAAGACCGAATGAAGCTCAATACACTCAATTAGGACCAAAATAGGCTCATTACATCTTCCTTTGCTTATTTAACCATCCTAGTGACTAAAATGGAGTCATTGACCAAAGTAAGACCAAATGAAGCTCAACGCACTTAATTAGGACCAAAAATAGGCTCATTACATCATCCTTTGGTTATCTAAATAACCTTCCTAGTGGCTAAAAGTGGGAGTCATGACCAAAGTAAGACCAAATGAAGCTCAATACACACAATTAGGACCAAAATAGGCTCATTACATCATCCTTTGGTTATCTAAACCTTCCAAGTGACTAAAATGAAGAATTGACCAAAGTAAGACCAAGTGAAGCTCAATACACTCAATTAAGACCAAAATAGGCTCATTACATCATCCTTTGGTTATCTAAATCTTCCTAGTGGCTAAAATGGTGTCATTGGACCAAAGTAAGACCCAATGAAGCTCAATACATTCAATTAGACCAAAATAGGCTCATTACATCATCCTTTCGTTATCTAAACCTTCCTAGTAACTAAAATGGAAGAATTGACCAAAGTAAGACCTAATGAAGCTCAATACACTCAATTAGGACCAAAATAGGCTCATTACATCATCCTTTGGTTATCTAAACCTTCCTAATGACTAAAATGGAGTCATTGACCAAAGTAAACCAAATGAAGCTCAATACACTCAATTAGGACCAAAATAGGCTCATTACATCATCCTTTGGTTATCTAAACCTTCTAGTGACTAAAATGGAGAATTGACCAAAGTAAGACCTAATGAAGCTCAATACACTCAATTAGGACCAAAAATAGGCTCATTACATCATCCTTTTGTTATCTAAACCATCCTAGTGACTAAAAGGGAAGAATTGACCAAAGTAAGACCAATGAAGCTCAATACACTCAATTAGGACCAAAATAGGCTCATTACATCATCCTTTGGTTATCTAAACCTTCCTAATGACTAAAATGGAGTCATTGACCAAAGTAAGACCAAATGAAGCTCAATACATTCAATTAGGACCAAAATAGGCTCATTACATCATCCTTTCGTTATCTAAACCTTCCTAGTAACTAAAATGGAAGAATTAACCAAAGTAAGACCTAATGAAGCTCAATACACTCAATTAGGACCAAAATAGGCTCATTACATCATCCTTTCGTTATCTAAACCTTCCTAGTAACTAAAATGGAAGAATTGACCAAAGTAAGACCAATGAAGCTCAATACACTCAATTAGGACCAAAATAGGCTCTTTACATCATCCTTTGCTTATTTACACCATCCTAGTGACTAAAATGGAGTCATTGACCAAAGTAAGACCAAATGAAGCACAACGCACTCAATTAGGACCAAAATAGGCTCATTACATCATCCTTTGGTTATCTAAACCTTCCTAGTGACTAAAATGGAGTCATTGACCAAAGTAAGACCAAATGAAGCTCAATACACTCAATTAGGACCAAAATAGGCTCATTACATCATCCTTTGGTTATCTAAACCTTCCTAATTAAAAAATGATTGACCAAAGTAAGACCAAATGAAGCTCAATACATCAATTAGGACCAAAATAGGCTCATTACATCATCCTTTGGTTATCTAAACCTTCCTAGTGACTAAAATGGAGTCATTGACCAAAGTAAGACCAAATGAAGCTCAATACACTCAATTAGGACCAAAATAGGCTCATTACATCATCCTTTGGTTATCTAAACCTTCCTAATGACTAAAATGGCGTCATTGACAAAAGTAAGACCAAATGAAGCTCAATACATTTAATTAGGACCAAAATAGGCTCATTACATCATCCTTTCGTTATCTAAACCTTCCTAGTAACTAAAATGGAAGAATTGACCAAAGTAAGACCTAATGAAGCTCAACTCAATTAGGACCAAAATAGGCTCATTACATCATCCTTTGGTTATCTAACCTTCCTAGTAACTAAAATGGAAGAATTGACCAAAGTAAGACCTAATGAAGCTCAATACACTCAATTAGGACCAAAATAGGCTCATTACATCATCCTTTGGTTATCTAAACCTTCCTAATGACTAAAATGGAGTCATTGACCAAAGTAAGACCAAATGAAGCTCAACATTCAATTAGGACCAAAATAGGCTCATTACATCATCCTTTGTTATCTAAACTTTCCTAGTAACTAAAATGAAAGAATTGACCAAAGTAAGACCTAATGAAGCTCAATACACTCAATTAGGACCAAAATAGGCCATTATCATCCTTTGGTTATCTAAACCTTCCTAACTAAAATGGATTGACCAAAGTAAGACCAATGAAGCTCAATACAGGACCAAAATAGGCTCATTACATCATCCTTCGTTATCTAAACCTTCCTAGTAACTAAAATGGAAGAATTGACCAAGTAAGACCTAATGAAGCTCAATACACTCAATTAGGACCAAAATAGGCTCATTACATCATCCTTTGGTTATCTAAACCTTCCTAGTGACTAAAATGAAAGAATTGACCAAAGTAAGACCTAATGAAGCTCAATACACTCAATTAGGACCAAAATAGGCTCATTACATCATCCTTTGGTTATCTAAACCTTCCTAATGACTAAAATGGAGTCATTGACCAAAGTAAGACCAAATGAAGCTCAATACATCAATTAGGACCAAAATAGGCTCATTACATCAGCCTTTCGTTATCTAAACCTTCCTAGTAACTAAAATGGAATTAACCAAAGTAAGACCAATGAATCAATTAGGACCAAAATAGGCTCATTACATTATCCTTTGGTTATCTAAACCTTCCTAATGACTAAAATGGAGTCATTGACCAAGTAAACCAAATGAAGCTCAATACACTCAATTAGGACCAAAATAGGCTCATTACATCATCCTTTGTTATCTAAACCTTCCTAGTAACTAAAATGGAAGAATTGACCAAAGTAAGACCTAATGAAGCTCAAAACACTCAATTAGGACCAAAATAGGCTCATTACATCATCCTTTGGTTATCTAACCTTCCTAAAATGAAAGAATTGACCAAAGTAAGACCTAATGAAGTCAATACACTCAATTAGGACAAAAATAGGCTCATTACATCATCCTTTGGTTATCTAAACCTTCTTAATGACTAAAATGGTCATTGACCAAAGTAAGACCAAATGAAGCTCAACACATCCAATTAGGACCAAAATAGGCTCATTACATCATCCTTTCGTTATCTAAACCTTCCTAGTAACTAAAATGGAAGAATTGACCAAGGTAAGACCTAATGAAGCTCAATACACTCAATTAGGACCAAATAGGCTCATTACATCATCCTTTGGTTATCTACACCTCCTAGTACTAAAATGGAAGAATTGACCAAAGTAAGACCTAATGAAGCTCAATACACTCAATTAGGACGAAAATAGGCTCATTACATCATCCTTTGGTTATCTAAACCTTCTTAATGACTAAAATGGAGTCATTGACAAAGTAAGACCAAATGAAGCTCAACATCCAATTAGGACCAAAATAGGCTCATTACATCATCCTTTCGTTATCTAAACCTTCCTAGTAACTAAAATGGAAGAATTAAGACCTAATGAAGTTCAATACACTCAATAGACCAAAATAGGCTCATTACATCATCCTTTGGTTATCTAAACCTTCCTAGTGACTAAAATGAAAGAATTGACCAAAGTAAGACCTAATGAAGTCAATACACTCAAGGGACCAAAATAGGCTCATTACATCATCCTTTGGTTATCTGAACCTTCCTAGTGACTAAAATGAAAGAATTGACCAAAGTAAGACTTAATGAAGCTCAATACACTCAATTAGGACCAAAATAGGCTCATTACATCATCCTTTGTTATCTAAACCTTCCTAATGACTAAAATGGCGTCATTGACCAAAGTAAGACCAAATGAAGCTCAATACATTCAATTAGGACCAAAATAGGCTCATTACATCAGCCTTTCGTTATCTAAACCTTCCTAGTAACTAAAATGGAAGAATTGACCAAAGTAAGACCTAATGAAGCTTACACTCAATTAGGACCAAAATAGGCTCATTACATCATCCTTTGGTTATCTAACCTCCTAGTAACTAAAATGGAAGAATTGACCAAAGTAAGACCAAATGAAGCTCAATACACTCAATTAGGACCAAAAATAGGCTCATTACATCATCCTTTGGTTATCTAAACCTCCTAGTAACTAAAATGGAAGAATTGACCAAAGTAAGACCTAATGAAGCTCAAACACTCAATTAGGAAAATAGGCTCATTACATCATCCTTTGGTTATCTAAATTCTTAATGACTAAAATGGAGTCATTGACAAAGTAAGACCAAATGAAGCTCAACACATCCAATTAGGACCAAAATAGGCTCATTACATCATCCTTTCGTTATCTAAACCTTCCTAGTAACTAAAATGGAAGAATTGACCAAAGTAAGACTAAATGAAGTTCAATACACTCAATAGACCAAAATAGGCTCATTACATCATCCTTTGGTTATCTGAACCTTCCTAGTGACTAAAATGAAAGAATTGACCAAAGTAAGACCTAATGAAGCTCAATACACTCAATTAGGACGAAAATAGGCTCATTACATCATCCTTTGGTTATCTAAACCTTCTTAATGACTAAAATGGAGTCATTGAACAAAGTAAGACCAAATGAAGCTCAACACATCCAATTAGGACCAAAATAGGCTCATTACATCATCCTTTCGTTATCTAAACCTTCCTAGTAACTAAAATGGAAGAATTGACCAAAGTAAGACCTAATGAAGTTCAATACACTCAATACGACCAAAATAGGCTCATTACATCATCCTTTGGTTATCTAACCTTCCTAGTGACTAAAATGAAAGAATTGACCAAAGTAAGACCTAATGACAATACACTCAATAGGACCAAAATAGGCTCATTACATCATCCTTTGGTTATCTAAACCTTCCTAGTACTAAAATGAAGAATTGACCAAAGTAAGACTTAATGAAGCTCAATACACTCAATTAGGACCAAAATAGGCTCATTAC
>RYYW01000570.1:0-12500 GCA_013621005.1 Aeschynomene evenia | reverse complement strand
GGAAAAGCGCGGGGGAGTGCGGAGGGCCAGGACGAGACGAACCGGGAAAGCGGGGCCGAGCGAGCCGGGAGGCCGGCGGAAGGGGAAGCGAGAGGGGCAGAAAAGGACCACAGGAGAACGGGCGGGGGGCAGCCAAGCGGGCAGAGCGACGGGGCGGGGGAGCCTGCGAGGCGGCGCGGCGAGCAGGGGGAAGCAGAAGGCACCAAGGGGGAGGGGCACCCACCAAGAGGGAACGGGAGCGGGGGGAGACCGGCGGGAGACAGGGGAGGTGACCCGACGGAGGATAGGAGCGCAAGAGGAAGGCAACCGAGGACGAGAGGAACCGTGGATGCGCACAAGGGGGCAGCGCGCGGGGGGAAAGCCAGGGCGCGAAGCGACCGGGCGGGGGAGGGACGGAACGCCGCGAAGGCAGAGCCGGCGAGAAGCGATGCGGGCGGCCCGGGTCGAGGGCCGACCAGCAGGAGGGGGACGCGGCCCCCCAGAGCACGGGCCGGGGGGGCGCCCGGGCGGGGGAGGAGCCGGGCGGGACGCCGGGAAGCGCAAGGCCCACCGAGCGGCGGGGAGAAGCCGGGGCAGACGACGGAAAGACGCGACGGGGGAGGGGAAGGGGCAGAGGGGCCGGGCGGCCACGAGCCACGGAGAGGCAGCCCGGGGCGCGCCGAGGCGGCCCGCCCCCACGACCCCCGGGCGCGCCAGGGCAAGCCGGGGAGGGGGGGCACGCCAGGAAACGGGCAGGGGAAGCCCCAGGGGCCCGGGGCACGGAGCAGCAAAGGAAGGGCACGGGGCCGGGCAAGCACAGGGCAGGGCCCGACGCGGGCGGACGCGGCGACAGGGCCGGGGAACGGGACGGGGGGAAGCACCAGGGGGCCCGGGGCACACGGAGGCACGGGGCCAGGGCACGGGGCCGGGCAAGCACCAGGCAGGGCCCGACGCGGGCGGACGCGGCGACAGGGCCGGGAACGGGGACGGGGGAAGCACCAGGGGCCCGGGGCACACTGAGGCACGGGGCCAGGGCACGGGCCGGGCAAGCACCAGGCAGGGCCCGACGCGGGCGGACGCGGCGACAGGGGGAACCACGGACAGGGAAGAGAGGAAAAGCGGCCGAGCAAAGGCCCGGCGCCAGGACAAGGAGGCGGGAGCCGCGGGGCGAGAAGCCGCCAGGAAGAAAAAGCGACGAGACGACAACAGGAGACGCGTGGGGGGGGCGGCGCGGGGAGGGGCGGAGGAAGAGGGGCAAAAAAAGGAATGCGGTGAGAGGGCGGGCGGGGAGAGGGGGGGGAGGGCCGGGTGGACAGGTAGCACGGCGCGGCGGAGGAAGAAAGGCGGGGCGAAAGCCGGCGCGAGACCCAGCGGGAGGCGGGCAAGCCGGGGAGCCCCGCGTGCGAAGAAAACCAACAAAGGAAGAGCGGCGGAACGGAGGGAAAGGGGGAGCAAGAAGAGAGCATGCGGGAAGCAGCCCGGGAAAAAAGGGAAAAAGAAGGGCCGGAGGAAAAACGAGGAAAGGGGGGAGCAAGAAGAGACCAGGGCGGGAACCAGCCAGGAAAAAGGGAAAAAGAAGGGCCGGGAGCAAAAACGAGGAAGGGGGGAGCAAGAAGAGAGCAGAGGGAAGCAGCCAGGGAAAAAAGCAGGCAAAAAGACCAGGGCCAGACCCAGGGCCGAGGGGCGCGGAGGGGGGAGGGCGGCAGCAAAAAGGAAAAAA
The DNA here is from genome assembly GCA_013621005.1 of Aeschynomene evenia. NCBI lineage: Eukaryota > Viridiplantae > Streptophyta > Magnoliopsida > Fabales > Fabaceae > Aeschynomene > Aeschynomene evenia. The sequence continues at coordinate 10,801 of RYYW01000570.1, read as the reverse complement.
AAAAAAGGCCGGGGAGAAAAAGGAGGAAAGGGGAGGAGGAACAAGAGACCGGAGGAGAAGCAGCCAGGCAAAAAAGCAGGCAAAAAGACCAGGCGAGGCCAAAGAGGGACGGAGGCGCCGCGGAAAAAAGGACGGCCACGGCGCAAGAGGGGGGGCACAGAAGCCGACGAGAGGGGGAGGGGCGCCACGGCCACACCAGGCGCGCGCCAGGGCCGGGGGCGCGCCCCGCCCCCCCACGCGCGCACACTGAGACCCAGGGGGGGCGAAGGGGCGCGGGCGGGCCCGAGCGAGCGAGCGGGAGGGAGCCCGGGCGCGAAAGGGCCGGCCGGCGGCCCGACCGGGGCGGGCCACGGACGGGGGGCCGGCGGGGCGGCGGAGAGGCGCGGGAGGGCGAGGGGGGCGGAGGAGAGCAGCAGAGCAGGGGGCGAGGGAGCAGAGAGAGGCACCGGGGCGGCGCCGGGCAAGGGGGCGGGGGGCCGGCCCGGGCGCGAAAGGGGCGGCCGGCGGCCGGACGGCGCGGGCCACCCACGGGAGGGGGGGAGGGGCGGGAGGAGGGGAGCACCAGAGCAGGGCAACGACGGGAGCGAGGGGGCGGGCCCGGCGAGCGGGGGCGAGGCCGAGGAGGCACACCGAGCGGGGCGGGACAGGGGGCCAGGGGACGAGCCACGGGCGGGCGGGGCCCCGGCCAGGGGGGTCGGGGGCGGGGGCGAGGGCACAGGGGGCAGCGAACGCGGGGGTGGAGGAGGGGGGAGGGGAAGGCGAGGGCGGGGCGGCGCCGGGTGGCCGCAGAGAACGACAGGCACACAGGCGGCGGCAGGCGGCAGCAGGAGCGGGGGGCGCGGGGGGGCGCCGCAGGGGGCCGGGGGGCCGACCGAGGGGGGAGCAAACGGCCCGGGCGACCCGCGGCCGCCGGGCGGCCCGGGGGGCGGGCGGGGGAACCCGAAAGGAGGGGGGGGCGGCACGAGCCAGGCACCAGGCGGGCGGGGGGGCCCACGCGAAACCAGGGGGCGCACGGAGGCGGGAAAGGGGCGGGGGAGAGAGGGGCGGAGGGGCCCGGGGGCCCCCACGGGGCGGGGCCAGGACGGACGCGGGCGGCCGGGCGCGCCGGGCCGGCCGCGGGGGGGGCAGGCGGGCGCGGCGGGCAAGGCAGGAGGGAGGCGACCGGGGGAGCCGGCCAGGAGGCAGAGGCGGGGCGCAAAGAGGAAGCCAGGCAGGGGGAAGGAGGAACGAAGGCAGACGGGGAAACGGCGAAGGGCGCAGGAAAGCAGGGAGAGGGGGGGAGGGGAGCGACGACGCGGAGAACCGGAGGAAGGCGAGAGCGAAGACGGGCAACAAACCCCGACGGCGGGAAGGGAGGCAGGGAGGAGAGAAAAGGGCAACGCAGGCGGAGCCGGGGGCGGGAGGAGGCAGGAGAACGCGGCGGAGCGCACGGCCGGGGGCCGGCGACGCAGCAGGCAAAGGGCGGCCCGAGCAACGGGCGAGGGGAGGAGAGGGGCCGACCAGGGGGGGACGGGGGACGGAGAAGGAGGGGGCGAGGCCGGAGAGGGAGCCGGAGAAACGGCGACCACAGCCAAGGAAGGCAGCAGGCGCGCAAAGGACCCAAGCCGGACACGGGGAGGAGGGACAAGAAAGAACAAGACCGGGCGCCGAGAGGCGGGGAAGGGGAAGGAGGACAAGCGAAAGCCCGGAACGAGGAGCCAGGGGAGGGCAAGGCGGGGCCAGCAGCCGCGGGAAGGCCAGCGCCAAGAGCGGAGAGGGAAGGGGGGCAGGGAAAAAGCGCGGAGGGGACGGGGGGGGGCGAGCGGGCCGCCCGAGGGGGCACCGGGCGGCGCGGCCCGGCGGCCGGCGAGGCGCGCCGGGCCGGAACGGGCCGGGGCGGGCCGCCGGCGCGGGACGGGGAAGAAAGGAGAGGGCGCAAAGCAAGCCGACGCGCGGGAGACAGGAGCAGGGGAGAACAGCAGAGGAGGCGGAGCCGAGGGGGGGGCCGGCGGGAGCGGAGGAAGGAGGAACAGGGACAGGCGGGGGCAGGCGGAGGGCAGAGGCAGAGGGGAAAGGCGGGGAGGGAGGAAAGACGAACAACGGCGAAAGCAGGGGCCAAGGAGGGGGCAGGAAGCAAGAACGAAAGGGGGGGCGCGAAGACGAGCAGAGACCGGCCGAGGCGCAACCAGAAACGAGGCCGACCAGGGAGCAGCGGAGGGGGCGGGGAGGACGCCGCGGGCACCGGAGGAGAAAGCAAAGGCGGGGGGCCGGGGGGAGGAGGGGCGCAAGGCGGAAACGGAAAGGAAGGGACGGAAGGGCACCACCAGGAGGGGAGCCGGCGGCGGAAGGGGACGCAACACGGGGAAACGGACCAGGGCCAGACAGAGGAAGGAGGGACAGACGGAGAGCGCGGGCGGGAGGCGAGGGGGGGGGCAGGGCCGGGCGGAGGGGGGGAGCGAGGGGCGGGGAAGGCCGGGAACGAACGAGACCGCAGCCGGCGAACGAGCGAGGGGGAGGGAACCCGCCGCGGCCAGCGGCGGAGAGGGACGAGGGCCGGCCAGGCCACGGAAGGGGAGGCAAGAACAGGGCGGGGAGGCCCGGAGAGGGGCGGGGCCGCACGCGCGCGACACGGAGGAGGCAACGAGGCGAGAGCCGGGGCCGACAGGCCCGGGGAAGCGGGGAAGGGCAGCGGGAGGGGAGAGAGCAGGGCAAGGGGGGGCGGCAACGGGAAGGCCGAGGAAGCGCGAGGCAGCAGCGCGCGGGACGACGGCCCGGCCCGGGGGACACACCGCCCGGCGCGCCGACGAGGGAAGGGCCGGGGAAGGGGGCGGAGGGCGGCGACGGGGGCGGGGCGCGGCCCGCGACGGGGGGAGAAGGCCACGGAACCGGAGCAGGAGAGGAAGGAGAAGGCGGAACAAGGGGGCCGGAGGGGAACCGGCGGAAGGAGCAGGGGGGAGGCGCGACCCAGCGAGACCCGCGAAGGGGGGGACGACCCGGGGGAGCGAGCCGAGGCGAGGCAGCGCGCCTGCCCCGACCCGGGGGGGCGCGGGCCACCCGGGGGGCGCCGGGCCCGACACAACAACAAACCCGGCGCGGAAGGCGCCAAGGAAGAACAAACACAAGGCGCCCCCGCGACCCGGAAGCGGGGGCGGCGGGGGGCGGCGCAAAAAAGGGAGGCCAAAAGGACGCGCGGCAACGGAGAGCGCGGCGCGGGCAGCGAGGAAGAACGGAGCGAAAGGCGAGACGGGGGGGAAGGGCAGAAGCCCGGGAACCAGCGAGGCGGGGAACGCAAGGGGCGCCCGAAGCCAGGAGGCGAAGGGCACGCCGGCCGGGGGGCACCAAGCGGCGCCCCCAACCGCACGGCCGGGGGCGGGGAGAAGGGGGAAGGAGGGCGGCCCGGGAGCACAGGCGCGGGGGGCGGAAAACGGGCGCCGGGCCGGCGGGCAGGCCGGGACACGGGGGGGGAGGGGACCCGCGAGGCCAGGCACGGGGGCGCCCGGGCGGGGCCGGAAGCAGGGACCCGGGAGCGGCAAAGACCGCCCGGGAGGCGACCGCAGGGCAGGCGGGGCGACCCGCGGAGGGGAAGCAGAGCAAGAAGCGGAGGAAGAGAAACGAACAAGGAGGCCCCGAGGAACGGCGAGCGAACCGGGAAGAGCCCACCAGGAGAAGCGGCCGCCGGGGGCGGCGGAAGGGGAGGCGGGAGAAGCGGCCGCAGGGGCGGACCGGGCCCAAGGCCCCGGGAAGGGGGCGCCAGAGAGGGGGAGAGCCCCGGGGGCCCGGACCCGGGCGCACCACGAGGCGCGGGCGGCGAGGGGGGGGGAAGGCAGCCCAAAGCGGGCGGGAAAGGCCGGCCAAGGCGAAAGACGGGCGAGAGACCGAGAGCGAACAAGGACCGCGAGGGAAAGAGGAAAAGGACGGGGAAAAGAGAGGCAAAGAGGGCGGGAAAGGGGCGGGAGGGAAGCGGAGGGGGCGGCGGGGGCCCGGGCGGAGGGGGAACGGCGGGAGCCGGGCCGCCAAGCGACGCGGGCACGGACCGACGCGAAGGGCAACGGGGGCCCAAGCCCGGGCGGGCGAGAAGCGCGGGGAAACGGCAGCGGGGCGAGGGGGAGGGCAGCACGCGCCGGGGGGCGGGCGGCGGCACCGGCGGGCGCCGGGCGGCGGCCGGGGGCGCCCCAGGCGGCCCGGCGGGAAACACGGACCAAGGAGGCGGACAGGGGGGCGAGGCAACGGGGGAGGAAACCCGGAAGGCGGAAGGAAGCGAAGGGGGGGGAGCCCAGCACGGGGGCACCGCCGACCGACCCGGAGCGCCGGGGAAGGGGGCGAGGGAGAGCAGGCCGGGCGGGACCCGAAAGAGGGGGAACGAGGCCGGAGCGGGGCGAAGCCAGAGGAAACGCGGGGGAGGCCCGCAGCGAGACGGACGGGCAAAGCGGGCGGCGGACGGGGGAGAGGGGCGAAAGACGAAGCGAACCGGCGAGGAGCGGGGGCCCGCCGAAGGGGCCCGCAGGAGAGCGGGAGCGCGCGGGCGAGGGCGAGCGGGGAAAGCCAAGGAGGAGAGGCAGCGGGGGCGCAACGCCCGCGACCGAGGCGCAAACGGGAAAGAGGGAGGACGGGGCGGCGGCGCGGGGAGCCGGGCCACGGAAGCGAGAGCGCCAAGGGGGCCAGGGGGGGAAGCAGAACGGGCGAGGCGGGAGGAACCGGAAGGCGGGGGACGGGGCCCAACGACGCGCGAACCGAGACCCCACAAAGGGGGGGGCGAGGAAGACAGCAGGACGGGGGGCAGGGAAGGCGAAAGCCGCGAAGGGGGGGAACAACGCACCGGCCGAAGCAACGAGCCCCGAAAAGGGAGGGCGCGAAAGCGCGGGACCGAGACCCGGCCGGCGGGGCAAGGGCGAGGCCCCGAGGAGGAGGAGGGCGCGGCGGCGCGGCAAAACCGGGGGCGCGAGCCCGGGCGGAGCGGCCGGCGGGGCAGAGCGGGGGGGAGGAGCAAAGAGGCAAAGGAGAACGGGGAAGGCCGAAGAGGGGAAAGGGGCCAGGGGAACGGCACGGGCACAGGGGGAGGCGAGCCGAAGGGACGGGGAAGCCCGGCGGAGAGCGCCGCGGCGCGGACGCCGAAAGGGAAGCGGGGGAAAAGGCCGGAACCGGGACGGGGCGGCGGACGGCAACGGGAGGGAGGCCGGAGACGGCGGGGGGGCCGCGGGAAGAGGAGCGGGGCGGGGAACAGCCGGCCCACCCGGGAAACGGCGCAGCCGGAGGGAGGGCCAGCGGCGGGAAGAGCACCGCACGGCGCGGGGGGCCGGGGCGCCCCCGGCGGCCCGGGAAAAGCCGGAGGACCGAGGGCCGCGCACGCCCGGGCGGACGCAGAACCGCAGCAGGGCGCCAAGGGGAACAGCCGCGGGGCGAGGGAACAAGGAGGCGGAAGGCGGCAAAAGGGAGCCGGAACCGCGGGAAAAGGAGGGGCGCGGAGGGCGGGGCACGGGGGCCCAGGCCCGAACCCGGCGGCGGGGGGGGACGGCGCGAGCGGCGCACGGGGCGAGAGCGGGGCGGCGCGGGCCGGGCGGGGACGGGGGAACGGGCCCGGCGGGCCGCGGCCCCGGCGGCGAACAGGCGACGCAGAACGGGGACGGACAAGGGGAAGCCGACGGGGAAGGAAAACAAAGCAGGGCGAGGGGCCCGGCGGAGGGGACGCAAGGGGAGGGCGGCCCAGGGCGCGGAAGGGCAAAGGGAAGAAAGGCAACCAAGCGCGGGGAAACGGCGGGAGGAACGAGGACGCGCGGAAGGGAGCCAAAGGCCGCGGCAGCGAAGGAGGGACGCGCAGGAAGGGAGGAACGAGAGGCCCACGGGCCCGGGCGACGAGCCAGCGAAACCACAGCCAAGGGAACGGGCGGGCGGAAGCAGCGGGGAAAGAAGACCCGGGGGAGCGGGACGCGAGGCCGACGGGGGAAAGGACGGGAGAGGGGGAGGAGAAGGGGAGCGGGAAACAGCGAAAGGGAAAGACCACGACGGGGAACGGGAGGGACGGAGGCCGGGAAGCGGAGGCGGGGCACGGCCCCGCGGGGGACCCAAGGCCGGCGGCGGGCGGGCGAGCCGGGCGGAAGACAGGGGCAGGGGGGGGGGCGGGGGCGGCACAGCGGGGAAAAGAGAACGCAGGGGGCCGAAGAGGAGCGCAACGAGAACAGAAAGCGCGGGGGAACAAAAGGGGAAAAGCGCGGGGAGGCGGAGGGCCAGGACGAAGACGAACCGGGAAAGCGGGGCCGAGCGAGCCGGGAGGCCGGCGGAAGGGGAAGCGAGAGGGGCAGAAAAGGGACCACAGGGAGAACGGCGGGGGGCAGCCAAGCGGGCAGAGCGACGGGCGGGGGAGCCGGCGAGGGCGGCGCGGCCGAGCAGGGGAAGCAGAAGGCACCAAGGGGAGGGGCACCCACCAAGAGGGAACGGGAGCGGGGGGGAGACCGGCGGGAGACAGGGGAGGGGACCCGACGGAGGAGAGGAGCGCAAGAGGAAGGCAACCGAGGACGAGAGGAACCGGGGAGGCGCACAAGGGGGCAGCGCGGGGGGAAAAGCCAGGGGCGCGAAGCGACCGGGCGGGGAGGAGGACGGAACGCCGCGAAGGCAGAAGCCGGGCGAGAAGCGAGGCGGGCGCCCGGGGCGCGAGGGCCGACCAGCAGGAGGGGACGCGGCCCCCCAGAGGCACGGGCCCGGGGGGCGCCCGGGCGGCGGAGGAGCCGGGCGGGACGCCGGGAAGCGCAAGGCCCACCGAGCGGCGGGGAGAAGCCGGGGCAGACGACGGAAAGACGCGACGGGGGAGGGGAAGGGCAGAGGGGCCGGGCGGCCACGAGCCACGGAGAGGCAGCCCGGGGCGCGCCGAGGCGGCCCGCCCACGCCCCACGACCCCCGGGCGCGCCAGGGCAGCCGGGGAGGGGGCACGCCAGGAAACGGGCAGGGGAGGCGCCAGGGGCACCCCGGGGCACACGGAAGCACGGGGCCAGGGCACGGAGCAGCAAAGGAAGGGCACGGGGCCGGGCAAGCACCAGGCAGGGCCCGACGCGGACGCGGCGACAGGGCCGGGGAACGGGGACGGGGGAAGCGCCAGGGGCCCGGGGCACACCACGGGGCCAGGGCACGGAGCGGCAGGGCACGGGGCCGGGCAGCACCAGGCAGGGCCCGACGCGGGAGGACGCGGCGACAGGGCCGGGAACGGGGACGGGGGGAAGCGCCAGGGGCCCGGGGCACACGGAAGCACGGGGCCAGGGCACGGGGCCGGGCAACACCAGGCAGGGCCCGACGCGGGCGGACGCGGCGACAGGGGGGAACCACGGACAAGGCCGCCGGAGCCAGGGCGGGAGGCCGGGAAAGCGGGACAGGGAGGCCGGGGCCCGGCAAGCACCAGGCAGGGCCCGACGCGGCGACAGGGGGGGGAGGGCCGGGGGGGACAGGGAGCACGGCGCGGGCGGGAGGAAGAAAGGCGGGGCGAAAGGCCGGCGCGAGACCCAGCGGGGAGGCGGGCAAGCCGGGGAGCCCCCGCGGGCGAAGAAAAACCAACAAAGGAAGAGCGGCGGGAAGGAGGGAAAGGGGGGAGCAAGAAGAGAGCAGGCGGGGAAGCAGCCCGGGAAAAAAGGGAAAAAGAAGGGCCGGGAGGAAAAACGAGGAAAGGGGGAGCAAGAAGAGAGCACGCGGGGAAGCAGCCAGGGAAAAAAGGGAAAAAGAAGGGCCGGGAGCAAAAACGAGGAAAGGGGGGAGCAAGAAGAGAGCAGGGGGAAGCAGCCAGGAAAAAAGCAGGCAAAAAGACCAGGGCCAGACCCAGGGCCGAGGGGAGGGGGAGGGCGGCAGCAAAAAGGAAAAAAAAAAAAGGCCGGGGAGAAAAAGGAGGAAAGGGAGGAGGAACAAGAGACCGGAGGAGAAGCAGCCCGGCAAAAAAGCAGGCAAAAAGACCAGGGCGAGGGCCAAAGAGGGGACGGAGGGCGCCGCGGAAAAAAGGACGGCCACGACGGCAAGAGGGGGGGGCACAGAGGCCGACGAGAGGGGGAGGGGCGCCACGGCCACACCAGGCGCGCGCCAGGGGCCGGGGGCGCGCGCCCCGCCCCCCACGCGCGCACACGGAGACCCAGGGGGGGCGAAGGGGGCGCGGGCGGGGCCGGAGCGGAGCGAGCGGAGAGGGGAGCCCGGGCGGGAAAGGGCCGGCCGGCGGCCGACCGGGGCGGGCCACGGACGGGGGGCCGGGGCCCGCGGAGAGGCGCGGGGAGGGCGAGGGGGGAGGAGAGCAGCAGAGCAGGGGGCGAGGGGAGCAGAGAGAGCACCGGGGCGGCGCGGGCAGGGGGGGGGGCCCGGCCCGGGCGCGAAAGGGGCGGCCGGCGACCGGACCGGCGCGGGCCACCCACGGGGAGGGGGGAGGGGGCGGGAGGAGGGGAGCAGCAGAGCAGGGCAACGACGGGAGCAAGGGGGGCCCCGGGCGAGCGGGGCGAGGCCGAGGAGGCACACCGAGCGGGGCGGACAGGGGCCAGGGGACGAGCCACGGGCGGGCGGGGCCCCGGCCAGGGGGGGGGGGGGCGAGGGCACAGGGGCAGCGAACGCGGGGGGGAGGAGGGGAAGGCGAGGGGGGCGGCGCCGGGGGCCCGCAGAGAACGACAGGCACGCAGGCGGCGGCAGGCGGCAGCAGGAGCGGGGGCGCGGGGGGCGCCGCAGGGGCCGGGGGCCGACCGAGGGGGGAGCAAACGGCCCGGGCGACCCGCGGCCGGCCGGGCGGCCCGGGGGGCGGGCGGGGGGAACCCGAAAGGAGGGGGGGGCGGCACGAGCCAGGCACCAGGCGGGCGGGGGGCCCACGCGAAACCAGGGGCGCGCGGAGGCGGGAAAGGGGCGGGGAGAGAGGGGCGGAGGGGGCCCGGGGGGCCCCCACGGGGGGGCCAGGACGGACGCGGGCGGCCGGGCGCGCGGGGCCGGCCGCGGGGGGGGCAGGCGGGCGCGGCGGGCAAGGGCAGGAGGGAGGCGACCGGGGGGAGCCGGCCAGGAGGCAGAGGCGGGGCGCAAAGAGGAAGCCAGGCAGGGAAGGAGGAACGAAGGCAGACGGGGAAACGGCGAAGGGCGCAGGAAAGCAGGGAGAGGGGGGGGAGCGACGACGCGGAGAACCGGAGGAAGGCGAGAGCGAAGACGGGCAACAAACCCCGACGGCGGGAAGGGAGGCAGGGAGGAGAGAAAAGGGCAACGCAGGCGGAGCCGGGGGCGGGGAGGAGGCAGGAGAACGCGGCGGAGCGCACGGCCGGGGGCCGGCGACGCAGCAGGCAAAGGGCGGCCCGAGCAACGGGCGAGGGGAGGAGAGGGGCCGACCAGGGGGGACGGGACGGAGAAGGAGGGGGCGAGGCCGGAGAGGGAGCCGGAGAAACGGCGACCACAGCCAAGGAAGGCAGCAGGCGCGCAAAGGACCCAAGCCGGACACGGGGAGGGAGGGACAAGAAAGAACAAGACCGGGCGCCGAGAGGCGGGGAAGGGGAAGGAGGACAAGCGAAAGCCCGGAACGAGGAGCCAGGGAGGGCAAGGCGGGGGCCAGCAGCCGCGGGAAGGCCAGCGCCAAGAGCGGAGAGGGAAGGGGGGCAGGGAAAAAGCGCGGAGGGGGACGGGGGGGGGCGAGCGGGCCGCCCGAGGGGCACCGGGCGGCGCGGCCCGGCGGCCGGCGAGGCGCGCCGGGCCGGAACGGGCCGGGGCGGGCCGCCGGCGCGGGGACGGGGAAGAAAGGAGAGGGCGCAAAGCAAGCCGACGCGCGGGAGACAGGAGCAGGGGAGAACAGCAGAGGAGGCGGAGCCGAGGGGCCGGCGGGAGCGGAGGAGGAAGGAGGAACAGGGACAGGCGGGGGCAGGCGGAGGCAGAGGCAGAGGGGAAAGGCGGGGAGGGAGGAAAGACGAACAACGGCGAAAGCAGGGGCCAAGGAGGGGGCAGGAAGCAAGAACGAAAGGGGGGGCGCGAAGACGAGCAGAGACCGGCCGAGGCGCAACCAGAAACGAGGCCGACCAGGGAGCAGCGGAGGGGCGGAGGACGCCGCGGGCACCGGAGGAGAAAGCAAAGGCGGGGGGGCCGGGGGAGGAGGGGCGCAAGGCGGAAACGGAAAGGAAGGGACGGAAGGGCACCACCAGGAGGGGAGCCGGCGGCGGAAGGGGACGCAACACGGGGAAACGGACCAGGGCCAGACAGAGGAAGGAGGGACAGACGGAGAGCGCGGGCGGGAGGCGGGGGGCAGGGCCGGGCGGAGGGGGGGAGCGAGGGGCGGGGAAGGCCGGGAACGAACGAGACCGCAGCCGGCGAACGAGCGAGGGGGAGGGAACCCGCCGCGGCCAGCGGCGGAGGGGACGAGGGCCGGCCAGGCCACGGAAGGGGAGGCAAGAACAGGGCGGGGAGGCCCGGAGAGGGGCGGGGCCGCACGCGCGCGACACGGAGGGAGGCAACGAGGCGAGAGCCGGGGCCGACAGGCCCGGGGAAGCGGGGAAAGGGCAGCGGAGGGGGAGAGAGCAGGGCAAGGGGGGGGCGGCAACGAGGAAGGCCGAGGAAGCGCGAGGCAGCAGCGCGCGGGGACGACGGCCCGGCCCGGGGGACACACCGCCCGGCGCGCCGACCGAGGGAAGGGCCGGGGAAGGGGGCGGAGGGCGGCGACGGGGCGGGGCGCGGCCCGCGACGGGGGAGAAGGCCACGGAACCGGAGCAGGGAGAGGAAGGAGAAGGCGGAACAAGGGCCGGAGGGGAACCGGCGGAAGGAGCAGGGGAGGCCGCGACCCAGCGAGACCCGCGAAGGGGGACAACCCGGGGGAGCGGGGGCCGAGGCAGCGCGCCGCCCCGACCCGGGGGGC
>RYYW01000569.1:0-25514 GCA_013621005.1 Aeschynomene evenia | reverse complement strand
GTCACTAGGAGTTTAGATAACCAAAGGATGATGTAATGAGCCTATTTTAGTCCTAATTGAGTGTATTGAGCATTTGGTCTTACTTTGGTCAATGGCTCCATTTTAGTCACTAGGAAGGTTTAGATAACCAAAGGATGATGTAATGAGCCTATTTTGGTCCTAATTGAGTGTATTGAGCTCCATTTGGTCTTACTTTGGTCAATGGCTCTATTTAGTCACTAGGAAGGTTTAGATAACCAAAGGATGATGTAATGAGCCTATTTTAGTCCTTTTTGATTGTAATGAGCATCATTTCGTATTACTTTGGTCAAAGGCTCCATTTTAGTCACTAGGATGTTTAGATAACCAAAGGATGATGTAATGAGCCTATTTTAGTCCTAATTGAGTGTATTGAGCATCATTTGGTCTTACTTTGGTCAATGGCTCCATTTTAGTCACTAGGAAGGTTTAGATAACCAAAGGATGATGTAATGAGCCTATTTTGGTCCTAATTGAGTGTATTGAGCTCCATTTGGTCTTACTTTGGTCAATGGCTCTAGTCACTAGGAAGGTTTAGATAACCAAAGGATGATGTAATGACTATTTTAGTCCTCATTTCGTATTACTTTGGTGGCTCCATTTTAGTCACTAGGATGTTGTAGATAACCAAAGGATGATGTAATGAGCCTATTTTAGTCCTAATTGAGTGTATTGAGCATCATTTGGTCTTACTTTGGTCAATGGCTCCATTTTAGTCACTAGGAAGGTTTAGATAACCAAAGGATGATGTAATGAGCCTATTTTGGTCCTAATTGAGTGTATTGAGCTCCATTTGGTCTTACTTTGGTCAATGGCTCTATTTAGTCACTAGGAAGGTTTAGATAACCAAAGGATGATGTAATGAGCCTATTTAGTCCTATTGATTGTAATGAGCATCATTTCGTATTACTTTGGTCAAAGGCTCCATTTTAGTCACTAGGATGTTGTAGATAACCAAAGGATGATGTAATGAGCCTATTTTAGTCCTAATTGAGTGTATTGAGCATCATTTGGTCTTACTTTGGTCAATGGCTCCTTTTAGTCACTAGGAAGGTTTAGATAACCAAAGGATGATGTAATGAGCCTATTTTGGTCCTAATTGAGTGTATTGAGCTCCATTTGGTCTTACTTTGGTCAATGGCTCTATTTTAGTCACTACCAAAGGATGATGTAATGAGCCTATTTTAGTCCTATTGATTGTAATGAGCATCATTTCGTATTACTTTGGTCAAAGGCTCCATTTTAGTCACTAGGATGTTGTAGATAACCAAAGGATGATGTAATGAGCCTATTTTGGTCCTAATTGAGTGTATTGAGCTCATTTGGTCTTACTTTTGTCAATTCCTCCATTTTAGTCACTAGGAAGGTTTAGATAACCAAAGGATGATGTAATGAGCCTATTTTGGTCCTAATTGAGTGTATTGAGCTCCATTTGGTCTTACTTTGGTCAATGGCTCCATTTTAGTCACTAGGAAGTTTAGATACCAAAGGATGATGTAATGAGCCTATTTTAGTCCTAATTGAGTGTATTGAGCATCATTTGGTCTTACTTTGGTCAATGGCTCCATTTTAGTCACTAGGAGGTTTAGATACCAAAGGATGATGTAATGAGCCTATTTTAGTCCTAATTGAGTGTATTGAGCATCATTTGGTCTTACTTTGGTCAATGGCTCATTTTAGTCACTAGGAAGGTTTAGATAACCAAAGGATGATGTAATGAGCCTATTTTGGTCCTAATTGAGTGTATTGAGCTCCATTTGGTCTTACTTTGGTCAATGGCTCTATTTTAGTCACTAGGAAGGTTTAGATAACCAAAGGATGATGTAATGAGCCTATTTTAGTCCTTTGATTGTATGAGCATCATTTCTTACTTTGGTCAATGGCTCCATTTTAGTCACTAGGAGTTTAGATAACCAAAGGATGATGTAATGAGCCTATTTTGGTCCTAATTGAGTGTATTGAGCTTGGTCTTACTTTGTCAATTCCTCCATTTTAGTCACTAGGAAGTTTAGATAACCAAAGGATGATGTAATGAGCCTATTTTAGTCCTAATTGAGTGTATTGAGCATCATTTGGTCTTACTTTGGTCAATGGCTCCATTTTAGTCACTAGGAAGGTTTAGATAGCCAAAGGATGATGTAATGAGCCTATTTTAGTCCTATTGAGTGTATTGAGCATCATTTGGTCTTACTTTGATCAATGGCTCCATTTTAGTCACTAGGAAGGTTTAGATACCAAAGGATGATGTAATGAGCCTATTTTGGTCCTAATTGAGTGTATTGAGTATTTGGTCTTACTTTGGTCAATGGCTCCATTTTAGTCACTAGGATTGTAGATAACCAAAGGATGATGTCATGAGCTATTTTTGTCCTAATTGAGTGTATTGAGCCCATTTGGTCTTACTATGGTCAATGGCTCCATTTTAGTCACTAGGAAGGTTTAGATAACCAAGGATGATGTAATGAGCCTATTTTGGTCCTAATTTAGTGTATGAGCTCCATTTGGTCTTACTTTGGTCAATGGCTCCATTTTAGTCACTATAAAGGTTTAGATAGCCAAAGGATGATGTAATGAGCCTATTTTAGTCCTAATTGAGTGTAATGAGCATCATTTGGTCTTACTTTGGTCAATGGCTCCATTTTAGTCACTAGGATGTTTAGATAACCAAAGGATGATGTAATGAGCCTATTTTGGTCCTAATTGAGTGTATTGAGCTCCATTTGGTCTTACTTTGTCAATGGCTCCATTTTAGTCACTAGGAAGGTTTAGATAACCAAAGGATGATGTAATGAGCCTATTTTGGTCCTAATTGAGTGTATTGAGCTCATTTGGTCTTACTTTGGTCAATGGCTCCATTTTAGTCACTAGGAAGGTTTAGATAGCCAAAGGATGATGTAATGAGCCTATTTTGGTCCTAATTGAGTGTATTGAGCTCATTTGGTCTTACTTTGGTCAATGGCTCCATTTTAGTCACTAGGAAGTTTAGATAACAAAGGATGATGTAATGAGCCTATTTTGGTCCTAATTGAGTGTATTGAGCTCCATTTGGTCTTACTTTGGTCAATGGCTCCATTTTAGTCACTAGGAAGGTTTAGATAGCCAAAGGATGATGTAATGAGCCTATTTTAGTCCTAATTGAGTGTATTGAGCATCATTTGGTCTTACTTTGGTCAATGGCTCCATTTTAGTCACTAGGAAGGTTTAGATAACCAAAGGATGATGTAATGAGCCTATTTTGGTCCTAATTGAGTGTATTGAGCTCCATTTTGGTCTTACTTTGGTCAATGGCTCCATTTTAGTCACTAGGAAGGTTTAGATAACCAAAGATGATGTAATGAGCCTATTTTGGTCCTAATTGAGTGTATTGAGCTCCATTTGGTCTTACTTTGGTCAATGGCTCCATTTTAGTCACTAAAAGGTTTAGATACCAAAGGATGATGTAATGAGCTATTTTGTCCTAATTGAGTGTATTGTCATTTGGTCTTACTTTGGTCAATGGCTCCATTTTAGTCACTAGGAAGTTTAGATACCAAAGGATGATGTAATGAGCCTATTTTAGTCCTAATTGAGTGTATTGAGCATCATTTGGTCTTACTTTGGTCAATGGCTCCATTTTAGTCACTAGGAAGTTTAGATAGCCAAAGGATGATGTAATGAGCCTATTTTAGTCCTAATTGAGTGTATTGAGCATCATTTGGTCTTACTTTGTCAATGGCTCCATTTTAGTCACTAGGAAGGTTTAGATAGCCAAAGGATGATGTAATGAGCCTATTTTAGTCCTAATTGAGTGTATTGAGTATTTGGTCTTACTTTGGTCAATGGCTCCATTTTAGTCACTAGGATTTAGATAACCAAAGGATGATGTAATGAGCCTATTTTTGTCCTAATTGAGTGTATTGAGCTCCATTTGGTCTTACTTGGTCAATGGCTCCATTTTAGTCACTAGGAAGGTTTAGATAACCAAGGATGATGTAATGAGCCTATTTTGGTCCTAATTGAGTGTATTGAGCTCCATTTGGTCTTACTTTGGTCAATGGCTCCATTTTAGTCACTAGAAGGTTTAGATAACCAAAGGATGATGTAATGAGCCTATTTTGTCCTAATTGAGTGTTGAGCTCATTTTGGTCTTACTTTGGTCAATGGCTCCATTTTAGTCACTAGGGTTTAGATACCAAAGGATGATGTAATGAGCCTATTTTGGTCCTAATTGAGTGTATTGAGCATCATTTGGTCTTACTTTGGTCAATGGCTCCATTTTAGTCACTAGGAAGGTTTAGATACCAAAGGATGATGTAATGAGCCTATTTTGTCCTAATTGACTCATTTGGTCTTACTTTGGCAATGGCTCCATTTTAGTCACTAGGAAGGTTTAGATAGCCAAAGGATGATGTAATGAGCCTATTTTTAGTCCTAATTGAGTGTATTGAGCATCATTTGGTCTTACTTTGGTCAATGGCTCCATTTTAGTCACTAGGAAGGTTTAGATAACCAAAGGATGATGTAATGAGCCTATTTTGGTCCTAATTGAGTGTATTGAGCTCCATTTGGTCTTACTTTGGTCAATGGCTCCATTTTAGTCACTAGGAAGTTTAGATAACCAAGGATGATGTAATGAGCCTATTTTGGTCCTAATTGAGTGTATTGAGCTCCATTTGGTCTTACTTTGGTCAATGGCTCCATTTTAGTCACTATAAAGGTTTAGATAGCCAAAGTATGATGTAATGAGCCTATTTTGGTCCTAATTGAGTGTATTGACCATCATTTGGTCTTACTTTGGTCAATGGCTCCATTTTAGTCACTAGGAAGCTTTAGATAGCCAAAGGATGATGTAATGAGCCTATTTTAGTCCTAATTGACTGCATTGAGCATCATTTGGTCTTACTTTGGTGAATGGCTCCATTTTAGTCACTAGGAAGGTTTAGATAGCCAAAGGATGATGTAATGAGCCTATTTTAGTCCTAATTGAGTGTATTGAGCATCATTTGGTCTTACTTTGGTCAATGGCTCCATTTTAGTCACTAGGAAGGTTTAGATAACCAAAGGATGATGTAATGAGCCTATTTTGGTCCTAATTGAGTGTTATTGAGCTCCATTTGGTCTTACTTTGGTCAATGGCTCTATTTTAGTCACTAGGAAGGTTTAGATAACCAAAGGATGATGTAATGAGCCTATTTTAGTCCTAATTGAGTGTAATGAGCATCATTTCGTATTACTCTGGTCAAAGGCTNTGCGGTCGCGCACTATCTGGGCACGGCCATCGTGTCCGGCCGGATCGCACCAGGCGAATTGCTGACCGGAGAGGTCGCCAATGCCGAGGCGCTCGACGTATCGCGCAGTGCGTATCGTGAGGCGGTGCAGGTATTGACGGCAAAGGGCTTGGTTGAAAGCCGGCCGAAGATCGGTACCCGCGTCCTGCCGCGGCGACGCTGGAATTTCCTCGACCCGACGGTTCTCGCCTGGGCATTCGAAGGGGAACCGAACATCGCATTCGTGCGCGGTCTGTTCGAATTGCGCTCGGTGGTCGAACCGGCAGTGGCCCGGCTCGCGGCGGAACGGCGGGACAAGGACGACATCAAGGCGTTGAAGACCGCGCTTGCCGGGATGCGTCGCCACACGCTGGCGACCGAAGCCGGACGGGCGGCGGACCGCGATTTCCACGACGCGCTGATTTATGCCACCCATAACGAGACGTTCGTCGCGCTCAGCGCCAGTATCGGCGCGGCGGTCAACTGGACGACCCAGTTCAAGCAGCGCCAACGCGCTTTGCCGCGTGATCCGGTACCCGACCATGCGCGGGTGTTCGACGCGGTGGTGGCAGGCGATCCGCGCGCGGCGGAAGAGGCGATGACCGCACTGGTGTCGCTCGCACTCGACGATACCCGCTCGCCATGGGCTGACGACCATTCCCGCTTGGGTACGTGCCCCGGCTGGCGCTGGCACGGTGCCTTTGCCATGGTAGCGCTCACAGCGAATCGGGGAGAGGATATGCGTTCGTTCACTGTATGGGCGGCGGGGTTGACCGCGCACTGTTGGCGGGAAGCGCGCCCGCACTGGCGCAAGCGACTGCGCCCAGCTTTGCCAATATCTTTGGCGACCACGCCGTGCTGCAGCGCGACCGGCCCATTACGCTCTGGGGCACCCGCGCCGGGAGAGACGGTGACGGTGAAGCTTGGCGAACGCAGCGTCACGGCGCGCGCGGCAAGCGATGGCAAATGGCGCGCTACGTTGCCGGCGATGACGGCGGGCGGCCCCTATACCCTGTCGATCGGCGGCGCGACGGGTGCGCCGACGCAGCAGATATCGGACGTGCTGGTCGGCGACGTATTCCTGTGCGGCGGCAATCGAACATGGAATTCCAGATTCGTCATGCCACGGACTGGAGGTCGTACCGTCGTCGAACGATGCGCAGCTCCGCTTCGTGACGATCCCCGACACCAGCGTGCCGGCGCCCGCCGCCGACCTGCCGTCGCGGGCGGAGTGGAAGGCGGTGACGCCGGAAACCGTCGGCGATGCCTCGGCGGTCTGCTACTTCATGGCGCGCTCGCTCCGCGCGACCGAACAGGTGCCGATGGGTTTCATCGCGTCGGAATGGGGCGGCACCCGGATTGAAAGCTGGATCAGCGCGCCTTCGCTCGGAAAGCTGCCGGGCTTTGCCGACCGGTTGGCCACCGTCGCAACCTACGGCTCCAACCCGGCGGAGGCGATCGCGCGGGAAGGCGCGCGCCGCGAACGGGCGTGGGAAATCTTTGACCCCGCCGCGAAGCGGGAGCGGGCGTTCCGTGCCGCGACCTTCGACGACCGAAGCTGGACGACGCTGCCCGCCGATGACGGCCAGCTACCCGCCGCCGACCGCGCCGGGCTGGACGGCGTGGTCTGGCTGCGGACCATCGTCGACCTGACGCCCGAACAGGTTGCCGCGGCGAAGCGCATCCAGCTTGGGCCGATCGGCAAGTTCGACGAAACTTACATCAACGGGCGCTACGTCGGGGGTGGCAGCGTCGATTGGGTCTGGCGCAATTACGAATTCCCGGCCGGCGTTCTGAAGCCGGGGCGGAACGTCATCGCGATCCGCGCGGTCGGCGTGAATGGCCGCATGGCGTTCACCAACACGACCAACCGCGCGATCGGCCTTAACGATGGCCGCTCGTCCCGTTGAACGGCCCATGGCTCTATCGCCTCGGCAGCCCGATCAAGGATGCACAGATCGCGCCGGCACCGTGGGAAGTGCCCAACAGTCTCACGACCCTGTACAACGGCATGATCGCCCCGCTTGCCGGATACGGTCTGAAGCTCGCGGCATGGTATCAGGGCGAGTCGAATACCGGGGAGGCGGGGGCCTATCGCGGGTTGCTGACCAACCTGATGGCCGACTGGCGGCATACCTTCGCGCAGCCCGATCTGCCCTTTTTCGTCGTGCAGCTGACCGCGTTCGGCAAGCCGCAGACGGTACCCGTCGATTCCGGCTGGGCGGCCCTGCGCCAGGCAGAGGCAGAGGCAGTCGCAGCCGACGCCCATGCCGGGCTGGCCGTGACGCTCGATGTCGGCGACCGGTTCGACATTCACCCTGCACAGAAAAAGGTGGTGGGCGAACGCCTCGCCCGGCTGGCACGGGTCGTCGCCTATCGCCACCCCGGCTGCGCAGGGCCCGGAAGCGGCCGACGCGGTACGACAGGGAAGCGATATCGTCGTTCGCTTTCGCAATGTCACGAACGGGCTGCAACGCTATGGCGGCGCATCGGCGATCGGTTTCGAACGGTGTGCGGGAACGACCTGCAGCTTCGTCGACGGACGGTTCAGGGCGATACGGTCGTCTTGTCCGGTGCCAATCGGCCGGAGGTGACGGCGATCCGCTATGCGTGGTCCGATGCGCCGTTCGTGAACCTGTTCGACGGTGCCGACCTGCCGGCTGCACCGTTCACGCTGCCGGTGCGTTGATTGTTGGGCGGCGGGGTGTCAGCCCCGCCGCCCCGCCGTCAGTCCACGACGAACGTCGTGGTGCGATATGTGGAGCTTGTCCACCGCACCGCCCGCAACCCGCAATTGCCCGGTCTCGACCTGCGCCGCCGTCAGCAGGTAGCGGCCCTTTCCCGCCACCGGCACTTCCACGCTGCCGTCGGCGTCGGCGGTCAGTTCGACGCTGCGGCGTTCCGGCGTCACCAGGGTCAGCTTCGCCCGCCGGCCGGCTTGCCGTTGCGGTGCAAGGCGAAAACGGTTCGATCCTGCCACTAGCGGCGCGATCTCATACGCCATTTGCGTAGCCGGTTCATTGCGCCGGCGCGGCGTAGTAGACCACGCCTTCCTTCGCGCCCGGATCGCCCCATGGCTTGAACACGGAATCGTCCGTGACGCGCACATCGCCTGGCGCGACCTCGGCCTCGATAATCCCGCTCGACGTACCTGCCTGGTCGCGGTCTGACCAACGATCCGGGGCGCGACAAGGTTCCTGAACTCGGATCGCCACCGGCGGGCATGATTTCGGCCGGTTCGCCGAGATAGATTCGCGCAGGCCCCGCGCCATTGCGTTCGACCCATACCTCATGCGCATTTGCCGTCGCCGGCACTGCCAGCGCGATCACCACAGCCAAACGTCGCATATTGCTCTCCTGCATTGGGCATACCGAACCGCCCGATCATCCGATAGTAGTAATAATGAGAGTGGCTCGCAATAGCGTTGCATTCGAAGGCGACCGACGCTAGGTGATGTTGATATTGAAAGCGATTCGCAAAGGGGTTGGGGTGAAGCATTCGGTTCGTTGCAAGTTGCTGGCGGGTTTCGCAGCGTGTGTTATGCCAGTCGCACCGGCATTCGCCGAACCGGCGACGGAAGAGGTGACGGAAGAACAGCGCGCCGATGACATCGTCGTCGTGGGCAAGAGCTATGGCCAAGCCGTGGCAAGACGGTGATGCCGCTGAAGGATGTGCCCAACACGATCACCGTGATCGATCAGGAACAGTTGCAGCAGTGGAACCTGTTCACGCTCGAAGACGCCTTGACGATCACCAACGGTGTCACGATCACCGGCATCAGCAGCGAGGATCCGTCCTTCCTGTCGCGCGGCTTCACCATCAGCAACTATCTGGTCGATGGCGTTCCGACGCTGTCCTTGCCGTCGGTGTTGCCGACCTGTTCATCTATGACCGGGTAGAGGTGCTGCGCGGTCCCGCAGGGTTGTTCAGCGGCGCGGGCAATCCGGCCGGAAGCATCAATCTTGTGCGTAAACGGCCGCTGGACACGCGTCGGGTCGCTGCGCTGGCGGGCTATGGCAGCTATCAGAAGTTTCGCGCCGAGGTCGACGTGTCGACACCGCTTGACGATCGGTCCGGTGTCCGGTTGGGCGCGATGCTGCTGGACGAGAATCAGTTCTTCGACGTCGCCCATCGCTATCGCTTCGGCGCGTTTGGCGTTGCAGATACCGAATCGGCGACAGCACCACGATCACGGTCGGCGGGAACTACGACTTGTTCAAACCTGCGATACAGTCCGGTCTGCCCGGCTATATCGGCGGGGCGGACGGGAGCGAGGGCCGCTTGCTCGACGTGCGACGCTCGACCTATCTCGGTGCCGACTGGAATCGCTTCCGGGCCGAAAGCTGGAACGGCTTTGTCGAGGTAGCACACCGGATCAGCGATCGCTGGACCCTGCGGGGAACGGCCATGCTGACCGAGGTCGGCCGCACCGACATATACAGCTACATCGGCAATCAGCCGATCACGCCGACCAACGGCCGTACCAATCATATCGCCTATCGCGGCGACACCCGGATGCAGACCCGGTCGTTCGATTTCAATGGCGTAGGCAGCTTTCCTGCCTTCGGGCGGGAACAGACGTTGATCGTCGGCGCCGACTATCAGGCGAGTTCTGCGACGTCGGACTATACCCGCTTGTCCAACTATGCGCAGATCGACGTCCTGAATCCGGTCTCGCCGGCGGAACCGCCGCTCAATCCCTACGGTCCGTCGCCTGCTTATTTGGGGCCGAACGGCTTCGTTCGACAGGTCTATGGCGGGTCGGCGACGGACGTCGAGCAATATGGCATCTACGGCCAATTGCGACTGAGCCCGCTGGCGGGTCTTACGCTGGTGGGCGGCGGCCGGGTGACCTGGTGGGACACGACGATCGCTACGACCCGCGTCGCGAGCGGCGCGATCCCGCTGCCGACACGGTACGGCCTCGACGAACGTTTCACGCCCTATGCCGGGGTGGTTTGGGACGTGACCCCCGACCTGAACGTCTATGCCAGCTATGCGACAGCTTCACGCCGCAATCCTCACCCGGCCGGGTCCGCCCCGACGGACGCAAACTGGAACCGCTGATCGGCGAGCAATATGAAGCCGGGACGAAGCTTTCGCTGATGGACAAGCGGCTGCTGCTATCGGCGGCGCTGTACCAGATCACGCAGACTAACCGCACCATCAACGATCCGAACATCCCGACGCTGGTCTATCAGGCCGGCAAGGTCCGCGCGCGTGGTGTCGAGGCGGAGGCCAGCGGCGAAATCCTGCCCGGCTGGCGGGTGAATGGCGGGTACAGCTTCACCCGGACGAAGTATCTGGAGGACGCAAATCCGGTACTGGAAGGGCTGAGCCTGTTGCCGGTAATCCCCGAACATATGGTCAAGCTGTATTCCAACTACGAGGTATCGGACGGGGCGCTTGCCGGTGCCAGCATCGGCGCCGGCGTGACATGGTTCGATTCGACCTGGAGCGGCAATCCGGCGATTTTCAATGCCGATGGCACACTGCGCACCCGGTCGTCGATCGTCCGGCAGGGAGCCTATGCCGTGGCCGATCTGCGTGCCGGTTACCGGCTGACGGACAATCTTTCGCTGGCGCTCAACGTCAACAATCTGTTTGATCGCAGCTATTATGCCCGTATCTCGTCGACCGGGCGGGGCAATTATTATGGAGCGCCGCGCACCGTGTTCGCCAGCATCCGCGTAACGTTGCCATGAGTGCGAACGGGCAGGTGCGCCACGTGCTGTGGCGGCGGGTCGGCGATAACGCGCTGCGGCTGATCGCGGCACTGCCGCTCGGCTATGCGGTCGCCAGCCTGTGGTCGATGGCACTTGCGCGTATCCTGCCCGGCGATCCGGTGCAGACGACGGTCGCGGCGGCGCTGATTGCCCTGGTGATCTGCGCGGCGGCGGCGATGTGGGCCTATGCCGCGCGCAGCGGCTGGCGCGCGCTGTGGACGCTGGTCGTAGCGGGGGCGGTCGCCGCCGGCATCTGTTGGGGATCGATCGCGATCTGGGGCCGGATATGAGCAAGGGATTTCGCCAGTCGCAGTCGACGCTGCACACATGGTCGGGGCTGCTGCTCGGCTGGTTGCTGTTCGCGGTGTTCGTCGCCGGAACGGCCGCCTATTGGCGCGAGGGATTGAACCGCTGGGCGCGGCCCGAACTGGCCCGGATGGAAAACCCCGACCGCGTGATCGAAGGGGCGGTGGCGTTCCTTTCCCGCAAGGCGCCGGATGCGCAAAGCTGGTTCATCACCGTTCCGACGACCGCCAGTGCCGGTGCCGACCTGTTCTGGGTACCGCAGGAGAAACCGGGCGAGGAGCGGCGCGGTCGACGGGGGCGCAGCGATACGCGCGCGTTCATCGGCAGCGACGGGCAACAGGGCACTGCACGGGAGACGCGCGGCGGCGACTTCTTCTACCGCTTCCATTTCGACCTGCATTACATGCCGGTCTTCTGGGCGCGCTGGATCGTCGGGATCGCGGCCATGTTCATGCTGGTCGCGATCTTTACCGGCATCGTGACCCACAAGAAAATCTTCCGCGATTTCTTTACGCTCCGGCGCGGCAAGGGGCAGCGCTCCTGGCTGGACGGGCATAACGCGACGGCGGTGCTGGCGCTGCCGTTCCACCTGATGATCACCTATACCGGCCTCGTCACGTTGATCGCGATGCTGATGCCATGGGCGATCGTGGCGAATTACAGCGACGAGTCGAAGCTTTATGCGGCGATGTTCCCCGAAGCGCCCGTCGTCGAGCGGACGGGGCGGCCGGCACCGCTGACCGATCTGGTGGCGGTAATGCATGATGCCGAGCGCCGGATGGGCGGGACCGCGGGCTATGTCACGGTGTTCAATCCCGGCGATGCTGCGGCACGGATCACGCTTACCCGGTCGGGCACTTCGATGCTGTCGGCGCGCAGCCCCAGCATCGCCTATGACGGGGTGACCGGGCGTATGTTGTGGCAGGCCCCGCCGCCTGGCGGCGCGGTCGAAACGCAGGGGGTGATGGTCGGCCTGCACGCCGGTCGGTTTGGCGACTATCCGATGCGCTGGCTGTATTTCCTGTGCGGTATTGCGGGATCGCTGATGGTCGCAAGCGGATTGGTCCTGTGGACCGTCAAGCGGCGCGAGCGCCTGCCTGACCCGACACGGCCGCCCTTCGGGTTCCGGGTGGTGGAACGGTTGAACATCGGCTTCGTCGCCGGCTTCCCGCTTGCGATGACACTCTATCTCTGGGCCAATCGTCTGTTGCCGACCGGGCTTGCGGCCCGTGCCGATGCGGAGATCAACGCGATGTTCGCCGGCTGGGCTGCGATCTTCCTCTACGCGCTTGCCCGGCGACCGGCACGCGCCTGGGTCGAGTTGCTGGCGGTACAGGCGGTGCTGCTGCTCGCCCTGCCGCTGTACAACCTTATGGCGCTGCCTACCGGCCTGTTCGCGACCATGGCTGCGGGAGACTGGGTGTTGGCCGGGGCAGACCTGACGTTCCTCGCGCTCGGCGCAGGGTTCGGGTTCGCCGCATGGCGCGTCCACCGCTTCCGTCCCAAGGCGCGACGCCCCGCCCGCAGCGCACGTATCGTTCCCTCCAATCTGGCACCCGCCGAATGATCGCCCTTGCACTATTGAGCGCGCTCGCCGCGTTCGCCCTGCTGGCGCTGGCCAGCGACCGGCACCGCCACCGCTGGACCGGAGTCGACGTCGCATGGCGCCGGCGCGGCGGTTGGACGCTGGTCGCGCTGACGGTCGTTGCCGCCTTCGCCGCCTGGGGACCCGTCTATGGCGCGATCGGCGGCATGGGGCTGCTGATGCTGGGGGCGGGGGCGAGTTTCCTCGCCCTCAACCTCACCCAGCGTTAGAGCGCGGCAGCCGTCCACTCCCCGAACGCATCGCGCGCCCGTGCAGTGTACATCTTCTTGCGGTCGGCCTTCTTCGTCCGGCCGGGAATGGGCGGCATCAGGCCGAAATTGACGTTCATCGGCTGATAGGTCTCAGCCACCGCCGCTCCCGTGATGTGGTGCAGCAACGCGCCCAGCGCCGTTTCGACCGGCGGCGGGGTCAGTTCCCTGCCCGCCAGTTCGGCGGCGGCGAAGCGACCCGCCATCAGGCCGACGGCGGCGCTTTCGACATAGCCCTCGCACCCGGTCATCTGCCCGGCAAAGCGCAGATGCGGCCGCGCCTTCAACCGCAGCGTCGGGTCGAGCAGTTCGGGCGAGCGGATGAAGGTGTTGCGATGCAACCCGCCCAGCCGCGCGAATTCGGCATTCTCCAGGCCCGGAATGGTGCGGAACAGGCGCACCTGTTCGCCATGCTTCAGCTTGGTCTGGAACCCGACGATGTTCCACAGCGTGCCGGTGGCGTTGTCCTGCCGCAACTGGACCACGGCGTGTGGCCAGCGCCCGGTGCGCGGATCGTCCAGCCCGACCGGCTTCATGGGGCCGAAGCGCAGCGTATCCAGCCCGCGTTCCGCCATCACCTCGATCGGCATACAACCTTCGAAATAGGGGACATTCTCCCACTCGCGAAACTCGGCCTTTTCTCCCGCGATCAGGCCGGCGTGGAAAGCCTCATACTGCTCGCGATTCATCGCGCAGTTGATATAGTCCTTCCCGTCGCCCTTGTTCCACCGGCTCTGGAACCATGCCTGTTCCATGTCGATCGAATCGAAATGGACGATCGGGGCGATGGCATCGAAGAACGCCAGCGCTTCCGCGCCGGTCGCACCACCGATATCGCCGGCTAGGGCCGGGGCGGTCAGCGGGCCGGTCGCGACGATGGTCAGGCCGGCATCGGGCAGGGTATCGACCCGTTCCCGGACGATGGTTATGTTCGGATGCGCCTCCAGCGCGGCGGTGACGCCGGCGGAGAACCCGTCGCGATCGACGGCCAGTGCCGATCCCGCCGGCACTTTGTGTTCGTCGCCCTTCGCCATGATGAGCGATCCTAGCGCCCGCATTTCCGCGTGGAGCAGCCCGACCGCATTCGATTCGGCATCGTCGGAACGGAAGCTGTTCGAACAGACCAGCTCGGCCAGATCGTCGCCCTGATGCGCCGGCGTAGTGTCGCCACCGCCGCGCATTTCGGACAGGCGCACCTTCGCGCCCGCCTGTGCCAATTGCCATGCAGCCTCGGAACCGGCGAGGCCACCGCCGATGATGTGAACGTCGTATTGCATGGCAGGCGTCTAGGGGGCCGAACGACAACGGGCAATGAACGTCCGCAACGGACCGACGTTTTAGGGACGGAATGGCGGGACGACAGGACGAATGCATGAAAATCTATACGATCGGATATGAGGCGGTCACCATGGCCGAATTCATCGCGGCGCTGCAGGCGGCGGGCGTGCGGCGGGTGATCGACGTCCGCGCCTTGCCGCTGTCGCGCCGCCCGGGCTTTTCCAAATCGTCGCTGGCGGCCGAACTCGCGACGCACGGCATCGGCTATGTGCATCTCAAGGCGCTGGGCACGCCGAAGCGCGGACGGGACGCGGCGAAGAAGGGCGACGTCGCGACGCTGCGCGCCGTCTATGACGAACAGCTGGAACTGCCCGAAGCGCAGGCGCAGGCGGCAATCATGCTTGGGCTGGCGGCGGAGATGCCGTCGGCGCTGCTGTGTTTCGAACGGGAGCCGGCGCATTGCCATCGGACGTTATTGCTGGAAGCAGTGGGGCAGGGGCGGAGATAGTGGAGTTGTACGCCTAAACCCTCCCCGTGCCGGGGAGGAGCCTCAGCCGGTTATCGGCCGCTGCACCTGCCCCGTTCCGTCCCGATGCAACGGCCCATAGGCGACCACTACGTCCAGCGTCAGCGGCCCGTACACATGCGGGAACAACTGCCCGCCCCGCGACTCCTCCCACTTCACCGCGTCGCCAAGCGCTTCGAGGTCGACCTCCACCACATGCAGATCGTCATGCCCGGCGAAATGCTTGTCCACCGTCTCGGTCAGCTGCTCGAAGGTCGACAGATGGATATAGCCGTCCGCCAGATCGACCGGGGCACCGGCGAAGCTGCCGTCCTTCTCCAGCGCCGCCATCTGTTCGCCGGTCAGCACTTTGAACGCGGTCGTCGGAGTCATTCCTCGACATCCCCCTCGCTGATCGTGTCGGGGCCGGTGCCGTCGTCCAGAACGATATCGCCCTCGGCGGCGGGCATCGCGGCGCGTTCCTCGGCGACGATCGCTTCGGCCTCGTTCTCGGGCGTCTCGTCCTCGTCGATTTTCGCGGCCGAGACGACCTGCTCGCCGAAGCCCACGCGGAAGATAGTGACCCCTGCGTATTGCGGCCGGCGACGCGAATATCCCTACGGTCGTGCGGATCAGCTTGGCCTGATCGGTCACCAGCATCAGCTGCTGCCCGTTATGCGCCGGGAAGCTCGCGACGACCGATCCGTTGCGATCCGAGGTCACGATGTTCGTGATCCCCTGACCCCCGCGCCCGGTGCGGCGATATTCATAGGCCGAGGTGCGCTTGCCGAAGCCGTTGGCGGTGACGGTCAGGATGAATTCCTCCGCCGCCTCGAACTCGGCCATGCGTTCCGGCGAAAGCGTCACTTCGCGGTCGCCTTCCTTCCACGGTGCGGCCTTCAGATACTGCTCGCGCTCTTCCGCCGTCGCTTCGAAACCGCCCAGGATCGACAGCGAGATGACCTCGTCGTCCTTGCCCAGCGAAATGCCGCGCACGCCGGTCGAGGTGCGGCTCTGGAACTCGCGCACATCGGTGGCCGCGAAACGGATCGCCTTGCCCGCCTTGGTCGCCAGCAACACGTCGTCGGTTTCGGTCAGCAGCGCCACGCCGATCAGGCGATCGTCGCTGTCGTCGTCGAACCGCATCGCGATCTTGCCCGCCGTCGGGATATTCGCGAACGCATCCATGGAGTTGCGGCGGACTGTGCCGTTGGCGGTGGCGAACATGACATGCAGGTCGCTCCACCGTTCCTCGTCTTCGGGCAGCGGCAGGACGGTCGAAATCGTCTCTCCGGCGGCCAGCGGCAGCAGGTTGACCATCGGCCGGCCGCGCGTCGCGGGACCGCCTTCGGGCAGGCGCCACACCTTCATGCGGTACACCTTGCCGGCGGTCGAGAAGAACAGCACCGGAGTATGGGTGCTGGTCACGAACAGGTTCGTGATCGCATCCTCATCCTTCGTCGCCATGCCGGCGCGGCCCTTGCCGCCACGCTTCTGCGCGCGGAACGCGTCGAGCGGGGTGCGCTTGATATAGCCCTGCACCGTGACGGTGACGACCATGTCCTCGCGCTCGATCAGGTCCTCGTCGTCGATGCCGTCGGCGGCACCAGCGATCTCGGTGCGGCGCGGCGTCGCGAACTCGGCGCGGACGTCGACCAGTTCCTGCCGCATGACCGCATAGAGCTTGGCGCGGTTGGCGAGGATGTCGAGCAGATAGCCGATCGATCCGGCCAGCTCCTTCAACTCCTCGCCGATCTCGTCGCGGCCGAGCGCGGTCAGGCGGTGGAGGCGCAGGTCGAGGATCGCGCGGACCTGCAGGTCCGACAGGCGGTAGAAATCGCCGGTAGTGTCGGATTCGACCGCCTCGACCAGCTTGAGATAGGGTGCGATCTCAGCCACCGGCCATTCGCGCGCCAGCAGGGCTGCGCGGGCGGCGGCGGGCTTTCCGACCCGCGAATGATCCGCACCACCTCATCGAGATTGGTGACCGCGATCACCAGACCCAGCAACAGGTGCGCCCGCTCGCGCGCCTTGGCCAGTTCGTATTTCGACCGGCGGGTGATGACCTCTTCGCGGAAACCGACAAAGGCGTCGATGATTTGGCTGAGGTTCAGCAGTTCGGGACGACCGCCCCGGATCGCCAGCATGTTCGCGGCAAAGCTCGACTGCGCCGGGTGTGCCGCCACAACTGGTTCAGCACGACGTCGGGGGTCGCATCGCGCTTCAGGTCGATGACGATCCGCACGCCTTCGCGGTTTCGATTCGTCGCGAATGTCGCTGACGCCCTCGATCCTTTTGTCCTTGGCCGCTTCCGCGATCTTCTCGACCAGCCCGGACTTGCGACCTGGAACGGAATTTCGGTCAGCACGATCGAACGGCGCTCGCCGCGTGCCTCGACGATGTGGCGCGAGCGCAGGATGATCGACCCGCGTCCGCCGGCATAGGCCGCACGTGCGCCCGCGCGACCGAGCATCAGCGCCCCGGTCGGGAAGTCCGGCCCGGGTACGATCTCGCACAGTTCGTCGTGGGTCAGCGGCTCGCCGCCTTCGACCCGGCGGTCGATGGTGGCAAGGCAGGCGTCGACGACTTCGCCCAGATTGTGCGGCGGCACGTTGGTCGCCATGCCGACCGCGATCCCGCCCGCGCCGTTGACCAGCAGGTTCGGGAAGCGCGCCGGCAACACGGCGGGTTCGCGTTCCGACCCGTCATAGTTCGGCACGAAGTCGACCGTATCCTTTTCCAGATCGTCGAGCAGCGCCATTGCAGACTTCGCCAGACGCGCCTCGGTATAGCGCATCGCCGCAGGCGGATCGGGGTCCATCGATCCGAAGTTGCCCTGACCATCGATCAGCGGCAGCCGCATCGACCAGGGCTGCGCCATGCGCGCCAGGGCGTCATAGATCGCGGTGTCGCCGTGCGGGTGATATTTACCCATCACGTCGCCGACGATGCGGGCCGACTTGCGATAGGCCTTGCCCGGTACGAAACCGCTTTCCTGCGCCGAATAGAGAATGCGGCGATGCACCGGCTTCAACCCGTCGCGCACATCGGGCAGCGCGCGGGCGACGATGACACTCATGGCATAGTCGAGATAGCTCGACCGCATCTCGTCCACGATCGAGATGGGGGCGATGTCGGATGGGTCGGCGATCAGCGTCGCGTCTGTCAAAGTTCGATGCTTTCGGGGAATGTTTCGGTTGGGCGACAACCTAGCCGGTCGGGGGGCGAAAGCCAAGTCTCGCCGCCGGGTTCGGCACGGTTCGGAACATGGTGCGGCGCAGCGTGTTGGCAAAGGCGATGCACGATCTTCAACGTCTCCTGAACAGCCTGCCGCCGGCCGCGGTCGACCTCGGTACCATCGCCCTGTCGGTGCTGGCCGCGCTCCTGCTCCATGCCGCTGCCTTCCGGGTGCTGCGTCGCTTCGCCGCGCGGACACCGGGGTCGGTCGACGATGTGTATGTCGACCATGCGTGGCGGCCGATGCGCTGGATCCTGGTCGCGATGGCACTGGCCAGCGTCCGCCGGCCGCTGCGGCTGCCCGACCGCTGGGACGATCTGTGGACGCAGATGGCGGGATTTGATCGTGCCGCTGCTGATGGGATGGCTGGCCATTGCCATGATCCGCGCTTCGGTGAAGGCCGTCGAGGTCGCGACCGATATCACCGTCGCGGACAATCTTCGCGCGCGTCGCCGTCGGACACGCAGCGCGATATTGGGTCGGATCGCGATCATCGCCATCGGCTTCATCACCGTCTGCCTGATGCTGCTGTCGATCCCGAGCATCCGGTCGATCGGCGTGACGCTGATGGCGTCCGCCGGTCTCGCCGGCCTCGCCGTCGGCGCCGCCGCGCAACCGGCGCTGAAGAACATCATCGCCGGCGTGCAGATGGCGTTCACCGAACCGATCCGCATCGATGATGTCGTCATCATCGAGAATGAATGGGGCCGGATCGAAGAAATTCGCCTGACCTATGTCATCGTGCGGCTGTGGGACGAACGTCGCCTTGTCGTGCCGGTATCGAAATTCCTCGAGTCCAGCTTCCAGAACTGGACCCGAACGACCAGCGGCCTGCTGGGGTCGGCATTCTTCTGGCTCGACCCGACGACCAATATCCCCCGGCTGCGCGCAAAATTCGAGGAACTGGTGCAGGCCGATCCGCTCTGGGATGGGCGGACCTATGTGTTGCAGGTGACCGATTACCAAGCCCGATGCGATCGAGGTCCGCATCCTTGCCACCGCCGCCGACGCCGCCCGTGCCTTCGACCTGCGCTGTTCGCTGCGCGAAGAGATGCTGGCCTATATTCGCGACGAAATGCCCGAGGCGTTGCCGCGACGGCGGGTGGCGGTGGACGCTTCAGGCCACTCGGTCGCGTCAGCCACGAACGTCACGCCAGCATAGGCTGGCATGACGTTCGCGGAGACGGGATCGGGCGTCAGGCCTTCCGCCTCGCAACGAACGCATCGACGTTCCGGCCCAACACCGTCATCGGCACGCCGCCGCCCTGCACGACCATGTCGTTGAACGCCTTGAAGTCGTAGCGCCCCCCGAGCGCCGCCTTCGTCCGCTTGCGCAGGCGGTTGAGTTCCGAATGGCCGACCTTGTAGCCGCAGGCCTGGCCGGGCCACGAGCAATACCGGTCGACCTCGCCGACACTTCCTCGACGCTCGATCCGTTGGTGGTGGCGAACCACTGCATCGCCTGTTCGCGAGTCCAGCGTTTGGCGTGCAGGCCGGTGTCGACGACCATCCGGCACGCGCGGAACGCGATCGACTGGAGATAGCCCAGCCGCCCGACCGGATCGCCGTCATACGCCCCCAATTCGTCGCCCAGCTGCTCCGAATAGAGCGCCCAACCTTCCGAAAAGGCGTTGAACTGCAACAGCGAACGGATCAGCGGCAGGCGGAAGCTATATTCGCCCTGCCACACATGGCCCGGAATTGCCTCGTGATAGACCAGGGTCGGCAGCGAATAGCGGGTCCAGAGTTCGGTGGTGCGCAGGTTGATCCACATCTTGCCCGGCACCTTGCCGTCGATCGATCCCGCGCCGCCATATGCGCCCGGCGCACCGGCTTCCTCGACCGCCGGGATGCGCTTCACCTCCACGTTACCGGGTGCCAGCGTGTTGAACGCCCGCGGCATCCGGGCGCGGATGTCGGTCAGACGGTTCTGGACCAGCGCCATGATCTGCGCACGACCGGCATCGTTGTCGGGAAACGTGTAGCGCGGGTCCTTGCCCAGCGCCGTCATCCGCTCTCCCACGCTGCCTTTGGTGTAGCCGATCGACTTGAGGATCATGTCCATCTGCGCCTGCAATGCGGCCAGTTCCTCCTCGCCGCGCGCGTGGACCTCGTCCGGGGTCATCGTCGTGGTGGTCGAGGCCCGCAGGCCCAGGCATACCACGCATCGCCATCGGGCCGTGCCCACATGCCCGCATCGGACTTCGCCTGTTTTCGGCTGTCGCGGATCGTCGCCAGCTGCCGTTCGAGCGCGGGCTTCACCCGGTCGCGGGCAATGGCGGTCGCCTTCGCCGCCCAGTCGCCGGGGATGGTCTTCGTCCGGCGCGACAGCGAGGTCACGATGTCCCATCCGGCCGGGTCGCCCGATACCGATTGTTCGAGCTGGCGGATCGTCTTGTCGAGCAGGAAGTCCGGCGGCACTACCCCCAGCGCGATTGCCGCGCGCACCCGTTGCGTCTCGCCATCCAGCTGCATCGCATAACTCTCCAGCCGGGCGAGATAGGCCTCCGCGTCGGCACGGTTCGCGATGCTGTGGTCGCTGTCGAGGAAGCGCGGCACGTCGAGATACGCGCCGACATTCTGGATGACGACGTAAGGGGTGTTGCGCCACCCGCCGACCGCGACGTCACCGTACGGCAGGGCGAAGCCGTCCAGCGCGGTTTCGAACGCGGTTCTGACCACATCGATATCGGTCCGGGTCGCGGGTGACAGCGGCGCGGTCTCGATCCGCTTGAGCGTCGCGACATGCCCGCGCAGGTGGTCGGCGATGGCACGCTGCCCTGCCGCCGACCGGTCGCCCAGCCGCGACTTCAGCGCCGCCCGCGCGCCGGTGTCGATGCCCAGCCCGCTGGCCGTCTCGGCGAATCGAGCAGCATCGCGTCGGCGATCTTCGACAGCGTCGCCTCGGCGGCCTTGTCCACCGGGGCGACCTCGCTTTGCGCACGAACCGGCAGCGCGGTGACAAAGGTCGAGGCGGCGGCACCGGCGATCCAGTCGCGGCGGGTGAGTTCCATGGGGACATCCTATAAGCGAACGACAAGTCGCCTGTGTCCCGCGCCATGCCCGCCCCGTCAATCGTCGGCGACGACGCTCAGCACCGCGCCGGACACGCCGACGATCCGCACCCGCGTACCGACCGGCAGGTCCGGGCCGCGCGCGATCCACTCGCTATCGCCGACCCGTACCCGGCCGGTGCCACCCGCGATCGGCTCTACACTGTCACCGTCTGTCCGATCAGCCGCGCGCCGCGATCGTTCAGCAGCGGATCGTCGCTGTCGACCGGATAGTCGGTGTACCAGCGCCGCCCGACCAGCACCGTCACCACGCTCCACGCGCCGAACACCGCCAGTTCCGCCGGGAGGGTCAGCGCGGGGAACAACAGCGTCAGCAATCCGGTGATCCCCGCCGCAAGGGCGATGAACACCAGGAACACGCCCGGCACAGCCAACTCTGCCACACCCAGCGCGACCGCCAGCAACAGCCAGGCATAGCCGCTGTCGATCATCGCGCGGGCGGCTCGAACGGTCCGGCGGGGCGTTCGCGTGCCGGTTGGGCAGGGGTGGGGGCAGGAGCCTTGCTCTCACCCAGCGCTTCCTTGGCCAGTTGCCCGATACCGCCCAGCGTGCCGATCAGTTGTGTCGCCTCGACCGGGAACAGGATCGTTTTCGCATTGGGACTGGTCGCGAATTTGCCGACCGCCTCGACATATTTCTGCGCGATGAAATAGTTGATCGCCTGCGTACCGCCGGCTTCGATCGCGTCGCTGACGACCTGCGTCGCCTTGGCCTCCGCTTCGGCTGCGCGTTCCCGGGCCTCGGAATCCCGAAAGGCGGATTCACGTCGCCCTTCGGCCTCCAGGATGCGCGCCTGCTTCTGCCCCTCGGCACGCAGGATTTCGGACGCGCGGGCGCCTTCGGCCTCGAGGATGTTGGCCCGCTTCTCGCGCTCGGCCTTCATCTGGCGGCCCATCGCGTTGACGATGTCGGCGGGCGGGCGGATGTCCTTGATCTCGACGCGGGTGATCTTCACGCCCCACGGATTGGTGGCATGATCGACGACGCCCAGCAGTCGCGCATTGATCTCGTCGCGCTTCGACAGCGTCTCGTCGAGGTCCATCGACCCCATCACGGTGCGCAGGTTGGTCGTCGTGATCTGTTGCAGGGCGACGTACAG
This sequence comes from Aeschynomene evenia, assembly GCA_013621005.1. NCBI lineage: Eukaryota > Viridiplantae > Streptophyta > Magnoliopsida > Fabales > Fabaceae > Aeschynomene > Aeschynomene evenia. The sequence continues at coordinate 3,169 of RYYW01000569.1, read as the reverse complement.
GTCGGACACTTCATAGGCCGCCTTGGCGGGGTCCAGTACCTGGAAGAAGACGACGCCATCGGTCGACACCATGGCATTGTCGCGGGTGATGATCTCCTGTCCGGGAATGTCGATTACCTGCTCCATCATGTTCACCTTGCGGCCGACGCGATAGAAGAAGGCGGGGTAAAAGTTGAACCCCGGCTTGGCGACCGCCGTGAAACGTCCGAAATGCTCGATAGTATACTGATGGCCCTGCGTGACGATTTTCACGCTTGCGAACAGGTACAGCACGACCATCAATACGATCGCCGCAATCAGGCCAAGAGCATCGGTCGTCCTCTGCTTGTGTTTTGTCCATCGTTGTCTAGCATGGGCGGATCATGGAAGCAGCAGTAACTCTCGCCCCGCGAAGCCTTTTGTTCGTGCCGGCGATTCGGCCCAGCATGATCGCGAAAGCGGCCGGATTGGCGGCCGACCTGATCGTCCTCGATCTGGAGGATTCGGTCCGGGACGGCGACAAGGCGGCCGCACGGGAAGCGCTAACCGGTATCGCTCGAACTGCTGCACGGCCGTTGTGCGGCAGTGCGGGTCAATGCGCCGGACACCATATATTTCGCCGACGACGTCGCGATGATCGGGTCGGCCGGCGTCGCGCTGGCGGTGGTGCCCAAGGTCCAATCGCCGGACGATCTGGCCCCGCTTGCCGGCTATCCGGTGCTGGCGATGATCGAAACGCCGGCAGGTGTGCTTGCGGCGGCGCGGATTGCGGCAACACCCGGCGTGGTCGGGTTGATGGTCGGCACCAACGACCTTGCGGCATCGCTCCGGCTGCCGCCCGGCGCGGGCCGTGCCTCCATGTCTCATGCGTTACAGACGGTCGTCCTTGCAGCAAGGGCGGCTGGCGGCTGGGCGATCGACGGCGTGTATAATGCGCTGAACGACGCGGCAGGGTTTTCGCGCGAATGCAGCGAAGGCCGGATGCTGGGGTTCGACGGCAAGTCGCTAATTCATCCCGACCAGGTCGCCATCGCCAATACCGCCTTCTCGCCCAGCGCCGCCGAAGTCGCGGACGCCAATGCGATCATCACGGCCGCGCGGGGCGGCGCCGAACGGTTTCAGGACCGGATGATCGAGGACATGCACGTCGAAATGGCACGCAGGGTGCTGCAACGCGCGCGTTGACGCTTGCCCGTAACGGTTCGGGTCGATAGTGGGGCGATGACGCTCCGCCGATCCTCGGACTCGCCGCCCTGCTGTGCAGCACGTCCGGTCCTTGCCCAGTCGATCACGCCGCAAATGCTGCGCGACCATGTCGCCGTCCTCGCCAGTGACGCTATGAGGGCCGCGAACCCGGCACCGCTGGCGGCGACGTGCGAAGCCTATGTGTTGCAGGCCTTTGCCGATGCCGGACTGCAGCCGGGCGCGCCGATGGCCGCTGGCGGCAGGAAGTGGCGATGGCCGATCACCGCGCCGGTATGCTCAGCGCTGTCGTGCGACAGGGTGCTCGCAGCACGTCGCTGACCGCGAACAGATTGCCGGCCTCGGCCTGTCCTCCACCACCGCGATCCAGCGGGCGCCGCTGGTCTTCGTCGGACGCGGCGACCCCGCGCAGATGCAGGGCACGAAGCTGAACGGCGCGGTCGCGGTCGTCATCGGCGGGACTGCGCCCGAAGCGCCGCAGTGCCGGCCGCCGATCGCAACGCCGCACTGCTCGCGGCAGGTGCTGTCGGCGTCCTGCTGATCGCGCCGCCCACGGCACCATGGACCGACATCGCGCACAGCTATGCTTCGGCGACCATCGCCGGCACGCCCCGCCGCCGGACTTCAGCGGCGTCGTGCCCGCCAGTCTGGCCGAGGACGCTGTTGGGTCGCTCGCCGCCGATCTGCGCAAGGCGGCGATTGCGCCCGACTTCCGTCCGTTCCGGGGCAAGGCGACCATCGACATCGCGGCGACCGGAACCACCCGCCGCTACACCACGCCAACATCGTCGGCATGATTCCGGGCGCGCAGCGGTCGAACGAAGCCGTCCTGCTGTCGGCGCATTGGGACCATATCGGCATCTGCCGTCCGGAGGGCGCGCCCGACCGCATCTGCAACGGCGCAGCGGACAATGCCAGCGGCACCGCCATCCTGATCGAAGTCGCCAAAACTCTCGCGAAGGGGCCCGCGGCCCGCACGAAGCATCTACTTCGTCGCCACCACGGCGGAGGAGAAGGGCTGCTCGGCGCCGATGCCTATGCCGCCGCCATCGCCGACACCCCGTTGAAGGTCGTCGCAAACCTCAACATCGATACCGCGGCGATCGTCCGACGGTATGCCGGTGGCGATGGTCGGGCGCGGACTGCATCCGCAGATCGACGCGATCGTCGACGCCACCGCCCGTTCCATCGGTCGCAAGGTCGATACCGACACCGAAGCGAACATCATGATCCAGCGGCAGGACGGCTGGGCGTTCGGCAAGCGCGGTATCCCCGCCGTCATGGCGACCGGATCGGTCAGCGACATGAAGCGGCTGTTCGCCTATCTCGACGGTCCCTACCACAAACCGAATGACGACTCGCGCACATCGACCTGTCGGGTGCTGCCGAGGACGCCGACCTGCATGTGGCGCTCGCCCGTGCGCTTGCCGATCCGCCCGCTACCCCGCCAACTGATACGAGACGACGCTTCCCATGGATATCACCCTCGGCCTGACCTTCGACGACGTGCTGCTGGTTCCGCAGGAATCGGACGTGCTGCCCAGCCAGGCCGACCCGCGCACCCGCGTCGCCCGCAACCTGGCGCTCAACATCCCGTTCCTGTCCTCGCAATGGACACGGTGACCGAAGCCGACATGGCGATCGTCATGGCCCAGCTGGGCGCATCGGCGTGCTGCACCGGAACCTGACCATCGAGGAACAATGCGCTGCGGTCCGCGCGGTCAAGCGCTTCGAAAGCGGCATGGTCGTCAACCCGATCACATCACCGCCGACGCGCCGCTCAGCGCCGCCCGCGCGCTGATGGAGCGGCACCGGATCAGCGGCATCCCGGTGGTCGAGCGTCGGGCAAGCTGGTCGGCATCCTGACCAATCGCGACGTCCGGTTCGCCGAAAACCCGAACCAGCCGGTCGCCGAACTGATGACCCGCGACAATCTGGCGACGGTCAGCATCGGCGTCAGCCAGGAGGAAGCGCGCCGCCAGCTGCA